>VDFB02342178.1:50639-78260 GCA_007258455.2 Sequoia sempervirens
GAAGAGAAGTTGGTGATTACACAAGGAGATCATCTTGCGAAGCTAGAATGTTGCATCCAAGTTTGTGCAGTAATACCAAAAGATCATATGAAGAGTGGAAGAGTGTTTGAGGCAACTTTGGCACATATATGAGGTGTATTCTGCTGCATTACAAATCCGCAAGCTTTATTAATGTATTTTGGTAGGACTGGCTTTCTAATTGTAGAGCTAGTGCTCAGTTCATTGTATTGGGGATTGGTGTCTCCAGTAGGTTGGAGCCTACAAATACATTCGGGGATTGGTGTCTTCAGTAGGTTGGTGCCTACTTCATATTGTAAAATTCACTTGTATATTTCTGCTTTGTGAGGCTGGAATTGGACAGCAGATCCAAGCAACTATTCAAACCGTGGTTTTTCCCATCTTGGGTTTCCACGTATATTTGGTGTTCAATTGTGCGAATGTGTGCTCAATGCTTAATTAATAGTAGTGAAGATTCAAGTTGCATGATCTGATATTTTGAGTTGAAGTTAAGAGTTTTCAATTGATTAGATGTACTAATTCACCCCACAACCCGCCACCCTCCCCTCTCAGTAGATTGTGTGCCCTTCAAGGCACACCTGAATGATTCTAGAGTGGAATAGTGATTCCAAACTTATTCCAATGGACTACAATGTCAGACAAAACTTTCAAGTCAATTTTTTGAATTTTTGATTGCCAAACTCTTAACAACCATCCCCAAACTACAAACGACCTGCATATTATGCATTTCCTGTGTTTAACGACTAGCAGCAACAGCAAACACAGAAAGGAGTTAGAGAAACAATCAATGACAGTATTCACCGATAAGTTATTAATCAACAACACAACTCATGATTCCAATCACTGAATATATTCCTAAGTGATATATTTGTATTCGCAATATGAATGATTTAACTTTTTAATATTTTATCTATTTCAATGCCCTTTAGATGTATACTTTCTCTACATATTACCATGCCACATTTATGATTTTAGCTCTATATACATTATCATATATGTTCTACTTTGGCTTTATATATAAATATTTATAATTTACTTATATTATAATATTTTAGTTTTATGTATAGATCAATATTAATATTATTGTTAAATTATATTTAAATATACATATTTATTATTTAGTTGTATATGTTACTTCATAAAATAATTATTATTACATTTTAGACAGATGTACTCAGCTTCAGAAGAATTGATGTACCTGCATAACATATCCACATACCCGTAACTGATTCCAATTCTGATTAGGCAAATTAGGATATAATGCATGTATGCATGCATGCATACCCACACACACACATGTATGTATGTGTACATATATACATATATGCATACATAGATATAATACAGCATAACAGATTACAACATTACATACTAAATTGTTGCCTTGCAATCTCATTGCATACAAAGCAATAAGTTGTATTCTCATCAATTGAAGAATCTTATCCACCTTTCATTCAATTATTATTTGGGCACATATATAAATGATATAACTAAATAACACAGATATAATATAGAATAGGAATAACCTGAGCATCGTAGAAACGGAGATTCCACCAATCCTTAAAAATGGATTCCATGCAATAATCAACAAAGATATTGCAATTCCTGAGCACATGCAAAAACATTTTCTTTCATTTGTCAGATCACATGTAGCTTAACTAACTACAACTTCTACAAATCAAAATGTAAGAATTCCCAAGCTGAAAGTATATTATAGCTACAAATAACATGGTGCTTGGCCCCCTAGGAGTTACATACAGAAAAAATGTCGTGTAATCAAAGAGTACCCAAATTTCAAATTCTATCAGAAGAAAATTTCTTTTATCGTGGAGACATCAAGGATTAATCTCTGCAAAGGTAAGAAAATCAAAAGAAAAATTCAAATACTAAAGTCTTTTAAAAATGGGCTTTCCTGACTCAACCAAAAAAATCCAAAGTTTTGGTCGTACAACAAAACTGATGATATTAATTCTCTATCAAACGTATGATGCTAATTTCCAAGGTAAGATATTTTCTCACAACACACTCAATATGAGCATCAAATCCATTAGAGCCAACTTAGGTAACATACAAGAAATAAACAGAGATTAAACAACCGAAATATAGAGATCCAGAAATCTTGAAAACAAACTGCTTGATATGCAGGACTCAACAACATTTATATTTCCTTAAACATTGCTTATTGCCATCTTTCTCTCTGAATGAATTATAGCATTCCTTATAAGCACATATATCTAGAGGTATTGAATTCTAAGAATGAAAAAATAATTATGACATCTTTCATGATTCCAGAATTCCAATTACTTTCAATCTTGTGGTCTTACACTCTTGAATTAGAATTAGCCAAGGAATGTTTGAAGCAAGAAATTTGTACTCAAAGGATCCGTAATTTAATCACCAAAAAAAATTTGCTGGACATTCCACCATTCCTCCCAATATTTGTGACAGACCAGTAATAGCTACTACCACAAATTCTTAGCAAAATGTGAACATTAAGATATGGGTTCTGCAGATGTTCAAACTTCAAAGTACAAAGTTTTGAAAGGTGCAGAATTTCTGTTGTTGATTGGGAAAAGAAGTTCATAATTTGTTGATGTCAGTTGAAAAGTTATCTATAAAGGGCGTGAAAATTGGAGGTGTAAAGATTTTTATGATAGAAGAGTGAAGTTTTTGGAGTCCAGTTAGGTGTGAAGTAATCATGAGTTGAGCAACCTAAGTATTAAATACTTGAGGTGCAAATTTTTGCACATTTCGACTGCAAAATTGAAAACAAGAAACTACAAAAAATTTAAAACTGAAGATAGAGAGTCAAAAAGTAGCTACAAGGAAGAAAACCAAAAGCTTTGAAGTTTCATGTGAAGAAGTGTGATCATTTAGGAGGTAAGCTACAGATTCATCAAATGTTGCTCAAAGCAGTGTTAAGTAAAGAAAACCACATAGGAATGGAAAAAAGTAGAAAACAGAAAAGAAGTGAACCAAGTGCATAAAAACAAATGCAATGACAGATTAGCTGTCAAGTACAATCCTTAACAAGCCAGTGATACCAAGCATCTTCCTGACGTGGATTGTGTTATCACATCACTGTCCAAATTGAAGGCATATGACAAATTAAAACAAGAGATGGCATTACAACAATTGACTATTTCCTTTTGAACACAATTGGAGATAAATTTGGCCAAGACTACCATGTTAGGGAAATTCAAACCTACCACGCAAATAGCAACAACAGTAGTTTGACACTTGTTCTGGTTCATTTTGCATGAGGATATGACCCACATTGAGAGAAAAAAAGTGGGAAGCAAAACAAGATCACATAAATGAAGATCCCAAAAAAGATACATGAGCTTGAGGCGGCCATAAAAAATTGCTATAACAAAGAGAAACTGAAGATGAGAGATAAGGTTATCGGATCTTAGATCCAGAGACAACGAGAACACATACAAGAGTTGAAACTTTTGGCAAATGTAAAAAACATGTGAAAAGTACCTAAACAACAAAACAAAGAGCAATCTAAAATAGAGACTTCTCCATTGGTCAAGATAAAGGCTTGGAACATCTAAATGGAGAAGTCTAATTGAAAACTCACAAGGGCAATAAGATGTCCTTTTCCTGTGTAATAGAAAACGAGCAGGAGTGATCACTTAGGTCCTACTTGAGTTAAAACTGCAAGCTAACACTCTAGGTAGAGGGGAATTGGTAAAATCCTGAAAGGGTGCCACAACCAAAACAAACCTTGGCATTTTACAAATAAGTTTGAAAAAATAAAGTGTTCATTGTGAATTTTGAACTCTCTTTTGGATACCAAGTTTGTTGATAATAGCATTTTCCCAAAGCGAGACATCAGACAACTTTAAGTCCAAGAGTGGGAATAGTTGTATTAAGGGATATAGGGTGTGAATAGTCATATTGTAGTAAAGAGAGATCAGTTATTTGTAAAACCTGAGGTACAAATTATAAGCACAAAAAGTCTATTAGTCAACTTATAATGAATTAGGAAAATATACTTGTAAGGTTGTTAGAAGTCAGTTAAACACTAAAAATATAATAAATGCATGTAAGAAAGATGAAGAATGAAGATGAGAGATGGATGGTAGAGTGATAATGCAATGCAGAAAATCAATCAATGAAATTTTCTCATATTGCTTGAAATCTATTTTTGGTCGTCAACTTTGTGGGAGTGTTCTTTATTAAGCTAATATGATCTTTTGTATGCATACTTTTGTTCTTGAAAATTGCTCTGGAAAAATTGATGTTGCCAATGTGTTCTTTTGTGCAATCTAAACATGAATCTTCGAACAAATCTGAAAAATTCCTCTTGTAGCGCCTTCAAATCCTGTTTGCATGAGAAAATATGAGCTCATCTTCAACCTGTGATGGAGAAAATGGACGCCCAAATGCTTAATAAATAATTTTTCATGAATAGAGGCGTCTCATGCAATTAATTCCTAAATTTAGCAATGAAACGATCTCATTGGACCTCCATTTAGTCAACAGAATGAAGACTAAACCATAAATAGGCACCAAAAATCATGCAAAAGAGGAAGGACGTAGCATGCAAGAAGAATAGAGCAATTTGTGGTTCAATTTGGAGGTGGAACTAAAGTCTTATCATCAATTTGAGTTCAGTTGAAAAATCCCTAAATTTAGGGCAACCAAGGCATGCACTTCACTTCAAAAATATCTTCAAGTCAAAGTTGACTTTGGGCGCCAGCTTTCTCAGACTTAGAAACATTTTAAAAAATTTCATTTTTTAACCTTTGCAAACGTCATCAAATCCTCTATTTGATCACTATTTCTAAATGACTGACAGATCCAATAGATTGGCTGATAGTCTCGTTGAAGAGCAGGATCAAAACTGAAAAAGAACTTCTTGAGGTTGCAAACCCTAATTTTGACTTCTGGATCATCAAAACTCTGGGCGCCCCTGGCCAACAAGGTCGCTTTTGTACTCTGACTTAGAAAATTTTCAAGGATTTTCACCATCTCAAACTTGATTTTCACCTTCCTTCAGTCTGCATTTCTCGGCACTTGACAAATCTCCCAAGCTAGCTGGTAGGTTCACTGCGGAGCTGGATCAAAACTAAACATGATCTTCTAGAAGGCAGAAACCCTAAAAACTGCATTTGGCATGTTAAAATCTTGGGCGCCCCTGGCCAGCAAGGGTGCCTTTATTGCTAGACTTAACCATTTTAACAACTGTCTAATTTTGTCCTTTGTGCTTTGTTCTTCATTTAATCTGCAGTTGCTGGCTATTGCCAATTCTTCTAATCAGGATGAGATATTCAATGGAAAGCTCAAAGAATTTTGAACAGGATGAACATCTTAGCAAACCCTAGCAACTACATTTGAGGGCTCAAAACCCTAGGCGCCCCTGGCCAACAGGGGCGCTTTTGTGCTCCAAACTCACAATTTGACTATGACTAAATCCTTTTGTTTGACTCTTTATTCCAGCAGTTTGGCAACTCTGATTAATCCACTGACGGACTCGTTGCGAACCCTGATCAAGTCTGAGACAAACATCTTAGATGTCATTTATTCAAAAGTTGCATTTGGTGCCTCAAAAGTTTGGGCGCCCCTGGCTAGCAAGGGCGCTTTTCCCCATCAGTGTTAGTCAAATTTTGACGAACTTCATTTCCCATCGTCTTCCTCCATTCCTCATTTGACCTTCAAATCCGGGCGTTAGATAGATCTGTTGGACTGGCTAGTAGGTTCATCGTGAAGCTGGAAGAATTCCGGAGAGGACTTCTTGGAAGTGACAAACCCCGAAAAGTTGATCACATTACTTGCTTTAGAGCAGCGGCTAGTTGTGATATCCCCATCCTAGTCAGTAGCCATTTAGTCGTAATGGTTAGCCTATTATTTCGATCCTCGTGGGGTACAGTGTGGGTAGAGGATCATCACGGTGATTGCACCGATGTTCTATAACCCGGTCATTGCGGTTGTTTGAGTTGGGCCTTAGCGAAGTCAGCCCAGTGATTTTTGGAGACTTTCTATTTTTAGAAGTCAGACCGGAAACGAGGAAAATTTTACCTTTTAGGCGGAGCTGAGATTTAATTTGGATTAGCTTCGGAATCGACCCGGTTCTTAACCGGTTTGATGAATTGGGAAAGGAGAAATAAGAAATTGTTAATGATTATTAAATGTTAATATTTTGGCTTTATATTAAGAATCACTTTATTAATATATTTCATGTAATATGATAAATGGTATATTATAAAGTATTCTTAATACTTTATAATAAAGGATATATTTGATATAATGAATAATTATTATTCATTAATGGGCGTCATTTAATTATTAAAATATTCTTCCTAAGTCCAAACAGGCAAATTAAATCATTTTATTAAAATGATTATTAAAAGAAGGGTTTGGTCGAATTTTTGAACAAGCATATATATTCACAGGAAAGACAAATTGAACCATTATGATATGTTATTCAAATTTGTCTTGTATTTGCTCTGAGCATTGGAGTTTGCAAAACCTAGGGTTTCAGCAGACGAATCGATTCTGGAGAACAATACCTCTTCAGAATTTGGCATACTGAGACTGTGCAATATTAGTTGAAGCCTGTCTTCTTGGTGACTTCACACAGAGGTTACAGATTGAGCTTATTGGTCAATTTAGTCAGGGTTTGACAGAGAATAATCATCTAGCAGTTGAGGCGACTTCACATAATTCTTCTCACAGAGATCTGGCATTTATTTATTGAATCCGTACTTTATTTAATGCTGCTGCTGGGGCCGTACATTTATGTACCAGCAAGCCGTACTTTCTTCATTTGCCAGTGGACATCTTCAGATCTCAGCTTCTGTCAGTCAGTTTGGGTGCGCCTAGGGTTTTCAGAGATTCAGCATTGATTTTCAGAGACCAGAGATTCATTATTCCATTCAGCCGTACCATTCTCTCTGTATTCTGGCGCCAGCAAGAAGAAAAAATCAGGTTCCTTCGTAATAAATTAATATTTCATTCATATCTTATTGTTCGCTATTGCAAATGCTCTGGAAATGAAATAAAATGATGCGCCTACCTTCTCTGAACATTTTCAAAGCTTATTTAGAGAATTTTAATTTATTTTGAATTTATTAGCAATTTAGAGAAAAATCGCAGCTCTTCTTTATTTATCAAAAACCCTCAAAAACACAAAAAAATACAAAACAAACAAAATCAGCAACTCAGTTAGGGTTTGGGTTGAGAACCACCTGGTTTCTTACACTAGTAGGGGCGCTTTTATGCTCCAGAGTTAGATAATTTCTAATGATTTTCACCTCTTTGAAAATCCCCTTCTTCACAAAGCATCATTTTGAGCACCTTTCGCCATAGAATCTTCTGTGATGCGTTTGAGGCTTAGATTTCGACACCTAGTATCTACCCATCTGCCATTGTCAACATCGGAGGTCCTAACATTTTTCCTGAAAAGATGAAGTAGACCCACCAGAGCAAAACTAACTTTTTCTTGATTCTAAGTTCACTAATGTGATCGTGAAGTGAAATAAGCCAATCAAAATTATTTTCAGTCATTTCTGGAAAGATCCTATTTTTAGGGTTCCTAAAAACAAGGGCCCAAAAACCCTAATTTTCAAAATTTGTCAATATCCTCTGGATAGTAAACCCACAAAAAGCCCATGTTTCATTTGACCTAAAACTAACTTTTGACGACAATTTTACAAGGTTTAGACCATTTTAATCAAAATGCCTTGTTGAAGCAAAAACTTTATTTTGGGTACAACACCCTTCTTATAGACGATCTCAAAGTCATATATCTACAAATTATCACTCCACTTTTGTTGCTCCTCTATGAGTACTCCCTATTGGAGAATGCCAAGATCAGAAAGCACGAATTGATAACCTTCCACAAGTGAAGCAATAAACACAACAAGATATCCATCATACAAATGAGAGTGTGTAAAATGTACATAGTGACCTTGCTTATATAGGCAAGGTTGATGAGGTGAGAAGGTAGGAGAAAATGACTAACTACCCCTCCAATGTGCAACACTTGCGAGCTCACTTGACAAGTGTGTGAGCAAGTGGCAAGTATGTATGCAATAGGTGTCTCAAGGATGGGGACATACCTTTCAACCATATGAAGTGAGACAAAAGTATGAAATAGCTTAAGTAAACTTAAGCTAACTGTGAATAGGTCAATCATAGAAAAGTGATCAGCTAACTAGTTTGATAATGTCTCTATTTACACTAACACTCCCTATGTCAACAAGTGCTTGAGTTTGAGAGGGTCAATTTTGGAGAAGAATTTGCAAAGAAACTAAATGTGATGCCTCTTGGCCACCAAATGAAGGATAGCCAGCATCCACTTCCAAGATATCCCTTCAAATATAAGTCTTTTTGATACCATCATGTAATAACCACCCTAGATTTATTTATTTTATTTTTTTGTAGCAATATGAAGATTCAACATCAACACACAACAATGAAATGTTTGCTATCCCAAAAGGTCGATTACAATAAACAGTGCTGGTACAAATTTGCATTGATAGAGTCATTTCCAATTATCCAATACATTAAAACCAACATAGTCAAATTAGGAAAGATGTGCAATTACCAATGAACCCAATCATATGGATGACTAACATAGCCAAGTACCCAACACAAGTGTACCTGGGATTAACAAATCAAATGTTGTTCCAGGCCTGCAACACTTGCTTTCCTACAGGAAACAGGGCTGCAGGGTCTGAAATTACAGAAATATGTAATGCAACAAGTCCCAGCAGCCCAGAAATCTTCAACCCTTCATTCCCAGAACTCCCAAGGCTAGTTTCACCAACTTCTTTGCTTGGACACAATACCAACACTCTCAAAATCTGCTATAGAAAAGATATTCAACTGCTGTGCTAAGTAAACAGTCACCTCCAAGCCTGCAAATGCTAGTTTGCTGCTGATACAGCGATACAATGACTTACAAAGCAAGATTCCTGCATTCCCAAGTCTTCAATGTTGTTTATAAACTGTGTTTAGCAGCCCCATACGCCATATTCTAGCTCTATTATGCTATGACCAGCTTCAAAATCATTTCCAAAATCATGCCCAAGACAAAAAGATACATCTCCAATGGTCTCTAATTGGCTTCATCCACTCCCAGCTCTAACAAATAGCTTTAAGATGACAAGGAACAACTGTTTGCAGGTCTAAACATCATCGTTTTCAGTCATAACCAGGTCTGCAATGGATGTAAACAAACTGTGGCATGCCCAGCATCAGAGATACTCGCCCAGCAAGCCGCAAACTCGCATTCAACACACCTAGAAGGTTCACAAGTTCAATCAACACCATGAAATGCAACTCCCATGCACACCAAACTCACGGGAAGCATGTGATATCAAACTGGAAATGAATATCAGACTTGACTGGGTCTAGAATACCCTCCAAAATCCTCTACAATTTTCACCAAACTCTTGAAGAATCAGCAATGTCAAGAAACATCTAAAACTTCCATACTGAAACCTTAAAATTGAAAACTCTATTGAAGAACATTGGTGATTCCTGAATAGAACCACTCCAATCTAGCTAGGGATTGACTTCCAAATCCGAAATTAGAAATCCCATGAGGGTTTTCATCCTCAAAAAAATCAAGGAAGAACACACAAGTTCAATCCGACAACATAACAGTATGCGTAATTGTTGGCATTTCAATTCACACCTCTTGAGTGCATATTGGAAACGGACAGCTATGCATAGATAAACTACTCTTCAAATTAGGAGGGGAAGCTCCCTCTTTTGCTGTTGATGCGTAAAAAGAAATGTCAACTAAATTTTCTATCTTTTAACCCAGCTATAGAGCAATTGGGAATGGTTGACACTTAGACAAATTGTCTCTCAAAATGCATCCGAAGGCTGTAATGTCCCCAATTTAGCCCTACGCTCTTCATTTGGATTTCGCCTATTTCCAAAAATCCGTAAGCTACTCAAATGTGCAAATTTAGGGTTTCCACTTTCAATAAGTCTTGCTTCCAACTCAATTTAGCTTTTTGTTGGTTTTGAGGTGAACTTACTATTTTTGGCATTGGCTATTTTTAGTAAGTCTAATTTTGGCAATGGCGTCATCAACAGTTCAGCTCAGGTCATCATGTTATTTTTGGCAATCCATCAATTTCAGTATTGGCGTTGGTTTTGGGTTATCTCCTTCGACTGAGTTTTATAGTTAGTCAATTTCATGTTTTTAAGTTGTACCCCACGCCTAGGCTTGATGACTTCAAGTTGTTTTAAAGAGGGGACATTAAGGGGTCAAGTTGAGCATTTAATGATTTAATAAATGCTTTATTGTTGCATTTTGAAATGGACACCAAAAAGGGAAGATGAATAATATTTTATTATTTCAAACTAAAGTGAATGGTTGAAATGGCATCCCTTTTGGAAGTTGAAGTGATTCGACTTCTTGGAATTCAAAGTGTTTCATTTGCCATTTGAAGCTTATTTATTGAGGCCTTACTCATTCATTCTCATCTTTGGAAAATATTGTAAAGTTATGTTGCTGAATTGATTTCAGACCCGGCTAAGGGGGAGCTTAGTATTTTCTATACCATTCTTCGGGTCTGACACTATGGTTCCCTAGATGGTCATTTGGGAGTGTGCTTCATTCAGAAATGCATATTGAGCTTTATTGTTGGAGAATTTTGATGTTATTTTCAGTTTGGAGCTTAATAGTTCAGTCATGGCTGAAGGACGTTTTTTATTGTAACTCCTTGGGAAAGTTTTATTTCATTATGGGTATTGATGCTACATGATTCTATGCTATGGGCGACTCAAATTGCAAAAGATCAGATTTTATTATGCTGCCTTTGATTTTCTAGAGAGGCCGTACCTTCTCTAGGGTGGTACTTCTTCTTGCAGCTTGCCTTGGGATTTGTGCAATCCATTTAGTGGCTGTTTTGGGGTCTAATTCTTGCTTGGAGCTGGTCGCCTTGACTCATGGGTATTGTAAGTTCAGTTTTGAAGTGTATCTTTGAAGTATGATGAAGATTTGAGCATTTTGATGTTTCTTAGGTTGCTGGTTCAAAACTTTCAGTTTGCTGTTTGTCATATCAAATTTATATCAGTTCAGATTTTGGTTTGTATTTTCAATATTAGAGAGATTATAAGTGTGGGAGATCATCTTCAATCATTGTGCTTTGTTACCATTGTAAAACACTAGTAATTTCGCAGTTATTTTCAGATTGTAAGATTGTAAATAGTAGTACTGTTCCAGTCATTTATTTGCTGCATTTACTAGTGTTAAATTTCACACATTGTAACCCATGGATGGTTTACCGCCAGTGTGGAGAACAAACAAATTGTTTCTCTCTTTCTCACCCACTGAAAAGTGGTGAATCCCACTCACGAGTGGATGCCCGCCGTAGCGGATAAATCAGTTTGTTTTGTAATTTCTTCCCCCTACTGAATTAGTGGAAATGTGGAAATCTTTCGTGGCTGGTTCACAGCCTAGTTCCATTCAATTGTAATTTCATTTCAGTTATTGTTTAGTTTTCTCCGCCATATGACAACACCTCTCCTTCCTTGGGATTGAGTGTGCATTCTTGGCATTGAGATCATTCAAACTTGGATTTAAATTTTGGAGCTAACGCTAATTCTCTTGGCGGATTGATGTTTGTGTTATGAAATTTCAAAGAAAAATTTGGTTGGCATATTTCAAAGGCTCATTGCTCTTTCAGACTTATCATGAAACAGAGTTTATGCAAGTAAACATCAAACAATAAGCTAAATCTCAGGATTCCCTTAAAGGCGAGGTACTCTTTTCGAGGTGTAGACTAAAATGAAGATTACTAGAAACAACATCAAACGATAATCCTAATCTCTAAATTCCCTCGAAGGCTCATTGCTCTTTCGAGGTGTAGATCGAAACAAAGATTATAGAAGCAACAAATATGAAAGATCTTGAGAATTTTGGATCAAAGGCTCATTGCTCTCCTGATTTATTATCTCAAACTCAATCAAAGATTACACTTTTGGGACAGTAAATGGTATGAAAGAGGACAATCACACAACATGTGATCAACCAAATACACTTAACAAATATTGAACACAAGTACATGAACAACAAGAACGCAAGCAAACAGCTTAGCGTTTTTCCATAACAAGTATGATTCAAGAACATATACTAAGTGAACAAAGTCGTAGGCTTTCGAGCTTAGTGTTTTGCTACCATGAAGTAAAGTCAAAAACAATAAGCAAGGTTTCTCTTATTTATAGATGCTCAAAGGAGTAGGCAACCCTAAAGTCTCCTTGAGTTAACATTCAGCTCTTGCCAATCAGCAAGATTTATTCCTATCTCTAATTAAATGAAACCTAACAATTAACTGGAAAGACTGCTTCAGTTAACTGATTCTAAACTAAAAAGAACTCCACTATACAAAGGTATCTCCAAAAGTAGACATGCATAAAAGGTGGGACAAGTTATCTTGGAAAAGGCATCAAGTTAATAGTTGTGTTAAATGTTATCTTTAGAGAAGGTGGGATGTCCTAACTGGTAGTTCAGTGGTTGTGATCTCGAGCAATCACCTCCTCCAAGAAGTTGTTAACTACCTCATCATATGGAGCTCATCACATGTCTCAACTGTCAGTTTATTGTTTGTCAACAACTTGAGCAATCCTAGAAATATTTGCACACTTCGACTAGCAGTTCACTGATTGGTAACTTTGGCAACTCTATAACTAGAGTGATGACCTTTGTTTCTTCTATAGCTTTACACTTCTGGCGCTTTTCTTCATTTTTCTCAATGCAAGAGTGTTGCATGATGAAGCCGCAAAGTTTGACTGTGAATACTCTAGACGTGAGAAGTGCTCATGTACTCCCTGCACGCCCAGAGTTCCAACGGTACTCAAACCTTTAAATTGGCCTTGAAAAGCTATCAGATATACGAGGTATGAAACCATATGGAATTCGTGGACTTGGAGTGTCTACGTCTGTCAATCAACCCGCAAATGTGCTCAATGTAAATCAATGTCAGTCGTCTTCAGGAAATCATGAAGACCGATTTGGTCTTGTTTTCAACTTGAGAGAATTGCATTCTAAAAATCTTGAAGAATGACTGGGCACATGAACTATTTGAACAACTTCTTCTACGAAGGCTAAAAATAGCTTCGCCGAGGTGTAATTTTTACGAAAATTTTTGAGACGTGGGTTTTGTTGGGAATATCTTTTTGAACAAACCCAGAACATCAAATTTTCGAAAAGATGATTTTTTCTTGGACATGCAATAACCCCTCGAGGTAGAAGCTGTAGAAGCTATTTTTTTTCAGAAAATTCTAACACATGGGTTTTGTACGTGCCCCTATGTTAAGCAAACCCAGTTCATCAGTTTCTGAAAAAGATGACTTTTTGCAAAAAAAACTAGAAATTGGGGGCAACAAGGCAATTTTTTCAAAAAATCCTAGCACATGGGTTTTATGGCCAATCTCGTGCTGAACATACCCAGAAGGCCAGATCTATGAAAAAATGTTGTTTACTTGGGCATGCAAGAAAACCTAAGACAGGAAAAGAAGAAATGTGTGGGGGGAAGCTAGAAGTTATAAACTTTGCCTAGGAAAATGATGCCTAGAGATGAAGTTTTGTGAAAAACGTCCTTCAATGCAACCTGAACCTGGAAATATGAAGAACACTAACAATGGCTTTCGCTTGATCCTTCAATTGGCATTGGGAAGAAAAATATCTTTTTTTTTGCTCTTCAACCTGCAAAGAAATAATGAATTATGACGCCTAGATGCTTGATAAACATCAATTTGAGTTGGAAGCATCAATTTGGGCATCCAAATCCTGATTGAAGGAGTCATCTCCGTGATTGGCAGTTAACTGAAGCATCTCCACCAATTTTGGGACGCCTAGGCCTGAGAAAGTTTTCAAAAATCCTAACTGGGGTTGACTTGGGCCCACTTTGACTTTAGGTGTCCAAGTCTTGGGAGTTAGGGAATTTCTTGAAGATTTTCATCTTTTTCTGTGACGAAGTGCCTCTGTTGGATCCTAAATTCCAGATGCCTAATTCATCATGAGGCTTGGCTAACAATTTCACTATGGAGGTGCATCAATTCTAAAGAGATGTTCCTGGAAGCAACAAACTTCAAAAACTAGTTCTGATGGCTCAAATCTTTGGGCGACTTTTGTCAGAAGGGTGCTTTTTCTTGCCAGTGTTAGCCATTTTTGGTGAATTTCAAATTCCTCCAATCTTGACCTTCCATGCTTTGATCTGCAATGACCAGTGACTGTTGAATCCTGTGAATATGCTAAGATATGGAATGGAAAACCAGTTCAATTACGGAAAGGATGACTAGTATTGCAAGTTTTGGAAGTTGATTAAGAGGGCTCAAAAGTTTGGGCGCCCCTAGCCTGCAAGGATGCATTTGACATTTTGAGCTGTAATTTTCACTTTGCGACCTTCAACAAGATGCTTCAGTTCAACTCTCGCTGCTAGGAGTTTGACTGCTCTAATGTTCATGCTAACCGATTCATCACGAAGACCGATCAAAACGAAGGACTTGTTGGGATCTGTATCTAGTGAAAGTTGCATCTAAGGTCCCAAAAAGTTGGGCGCTTTTTCCAAGAAGGGTGCATTTTCCTTAACACATAGCCAAAAAGAAATTTAAGTTTTTCAACTTGTCTTGACTTTCAACATTCCGCACTTGATCTTCATTCGCGAGCGTTTGACAGGTCCCGTGAGCTGATTGTTTGGTTCATCACGAAGCTGGAAGGATTCTAAGCAAATCTCTTAAAGAAGACAATTGTTGAAAACCTCATCTAGTTGACCAAAAAGCTGGGCGCCCCTAGCCTACAGGGGTAGATTTGCTCTTTTGACTTTCATTTCATCCTCTGTTTTGCATGCTTGTTTGATCAATAGCTACTGTCGTTTGATATGTCCTCTGAACTGGCGAACAAATTCGTTGTGAAGCTGGGCTAAAGCCGAGAAGATCACCTGGACATAACCAACTCAAAAACTAACATCTGATGGCTTTTATTCTTGGGCGCCCCTAGGCTACAGGGGTACATTTTCCTTGATAGACTGCCATTTTTTCTAACTGTTGACCTTCAGCATCTTCTGCCTCTTCCTTCATTTGCTGATTTTTGACAAATCTATTGGACTTGCTTGACGATCCGTCAGAAAGCTAGCAGAATTCTGAAGAAGACTAATTTTGCAATTCTTAACAACTGCAGTTGGCCTCTTGAATTCATGGGCGCCCCTGGCCTGCAAGATTGCATTCAGCTCCAGAGTTAATCATTTTCAATGATTTTCTTCCCTCTCGAGCTTCGTGTTCATCGTGTCGTCAACTGCATTGATAGTGATCACCATCTATCGACCACGCTTACTGTCTGTGTACAACACCAACACCAGCCATTCACGTGTTTGTCGATTGCGTCATTGTCGCTACTGATGTGTTGACTGCATCCGCCATTGCACGTGTGTGATCACGAAGCTCCTAATATTCCTTGTACTTTGTGTTCACTGTGTTGCTTGACTGGGTTAATCATCGATGTCCACGACGCAAATGCATTCATCGTTATGATTGCATTCACCATTCTGCGTGTACGAACATTTGAAGTTGACCAAAGCGTTGACTATCAAGGCATCTCCCTTGTAGCAAGGTGTGCATCTTCCAGAAATATAATATTTTTTTTTAGCATTTTCAACTTTTGAAATTCTCCTCCGTCATGAAGCATCTTTCGCCATAGAATCTTCTTTGAAGCGTTTGAGGCTTGGATCTTGATATTTGGTACTGGCCATCTGCCATTAATGACCTCGGAGGTCCTATCTTTTCTCTTGAGAAAATGAAATAGACCCACCAAAGCAAACTTGACTTTCTTGTGATTCTAACTTGACCAATGTGATTGTGAAGTAAAATTATCCTATCAAAATCATTTTGAGATATTTTTGGAAAGGTCCTATTTTTTAGGGTTTTCCTAAAAATACGAGTATGAAACCCTAATTTCCAAAATCCCCAAAAGTTGCAAATATCCTTTTGACAATGAACCCACAAAAAGCCCATGCTTGGTTTGACCTAAAATTGACTTTTAACGACAATTTTACAAGATTTGGACCATTTTTATCAAAATGCCTTATTGAAGCAAAAATTTTATTTTGGGTACAACAGTAATCTTCAGCATATATGAGAAATGAGAGCCCCAAACTTCCTTTTATAGCCTTTTCGTTGTTTTTTTTTCGAAAAAGCACTTGCGTTGCTTTTTCGTTGCTTTTCAAAAAAAAATCTTTTTTTGCTTTTTTGTTGCTTTTCCAAAAAAACCTCATTTTTTGTTTTTTATGAGAAAACATTTTTTCATTTTTTTGAATTAAATAATGCATTACATGCAAAAGACCCTTTTATGCCTAGGTATCCACTTGTGAAGGGAAAAAGTCACTTTAATAAAATATAACACTTAGCAAATATTTTAACATTTAACATTATAAACATAAGTATATATTTTAAATACACACCCAAGTTACAAAAAGCACTACCAAGGCTTCAAAAATTAATTTTAATCATGTCAAGTTGTAAATAAAGTTTAGGGATGATGATAGGTGCCAACTTGAAGACTTATTATAAATAGACATGGAGACTCAAAACACTTTTAAAAGCATCACTACAACCCATAATGCCACCTAAGCTCAATGCCATTAATGGAAACCAAGAAAGACTGAACCTATGCTTTCCAAGAAGTTTGGAGTTCTTCTCAACACCCCTAGAAGCTTATGAGAAAACTCGAAAACTATACAAAAGCTCACGAAACAATATTGCTAAAATGGGGGATGTTACACATCATCAAGCCCATAGTTTTGTATAGATAGAAGGTTTGGGGACCTACATTAGGATCAATTGATTGTGCTCATATTAGGAGCTCCAAACTCTCATGCAACAATGCACTATAAGGTGTAAGTGCATTGTTCCTCAAAGCATTATCCAAGCAAAGTTTGTTGCCTAGCCATTGCATCTTGAGACTACTTTCCAACTTACGTTCTATATACACAAACTGAGATCCATGGGTAACACAACTTATGGTCATAATAGATATTTGTATTTGGCTCTTTTCTCTTCTAAGAAGATTAGTTCACTAGGTCCAGTTCAACACCATCATCGTTGGCACTCTGAGGCTAGCTTGCTCCTTTTTATTGGCATCTCTATTAACCAAATACCTCCTTCAATGTATCCCTTGGAAACTCCTCAACTGCTTCCTTTGAAGGAGAACATCACCAGACCTACTCGAAAGGATATTTACAAGTAGTACATCTAGGTCACTTGGACCTCCCCTATTGTGCCACTTAGCCTAAAGCTTGGTTTTTACATTGAGCATTTCCAACAAGTCAAAGATTGTATACTTTGCCACCCTCATCATCTACAATGCCATTGGTCACATGGATTGAGATTTCCCCTTGGCCAAATGAGGGTGTCTTCCCATCAATTATGTGTTTAGACAAATCATCATATTCCTTGCCCTGACTAAATGTGTCGTCTTTGGTCCCTCCAAGAGGTTGAAACGAGGAGCATTTCATCGTCAAATGCCCCATTTATTACGACATCTAAGGGAGATATTACAACCTCAGCAAGGACTTAAGCAACAATCTCTCTAGTGCTTTAGATATTTAGACCAACAGTGTTTGGCTCTTTGTCTTCCATAGGCCATCACCCTTTGTCATGGATAATTGCATGTGATTTCTCAAGATTGTGCCCCCATGTTGATTGCCTCCTTCATTCAATACATCCAAGAGATTAGCAGCCTTAAACAGCCCTTGGATACTGCTACTTCTCTCATAGATGCAAATAGACCTATGAGATGGTAACTGTCATATGATTTGCCTCAACATGTTCCCCTCTGATCCATGGTCACCTTTCTTCCCAACAACATGGCCTTGCTTCCTCTAGCCAACATAGATCTACTCTTCTCTAGCCCCTCCACAATCATAGGAGTAAATGCATATTACGAGCTTTTTCACTACTACAAGGGGATGCAATCCTAGTGGGAGTACCCCTCCCAACCCTTGGTACTCCCCAATGAGAATTAAAAAATCTTGTAATGGTCCCTTCACAATGATCAATGATGGCACTAGCAACTTCACCATTTCTAATCCAAACACTAATACTTAATGATCTTCAATTCCCCTCTACAACTGCTCTTTATTCTTCAAGGTTCTTGTTCCTCTTTCTTGGCTATTTGTACCTATTTCCTAAACACTTGTTTTAGTGGGCCCTATTGTTTTCTATTTTTTACTTTTATTCTTCCCTTTGCTGAGATCTTTCTAGGTTTCTCTTCCTACAACTCTCCATTGTATATTGTTGCTCTCTTGAATCCAATTGACCTAATTTTGGTCATTCATGGACATTAATATAATTTATTTTTTTCTTTGTAATTTTGCTTCGTTCTTTCAAATACAATGGAATAATCTTGGAAGAGTATTGTACCAAGATTGCATCTAGAAGCATCACATGTGATAATGGAAGGCTTGATAAAAAAAGGAATTGCTCACACCAAAGCAATCATCAGAGCATGCTTGAGCTCCTTGAAAGCATTATGCGCATAGAAAAACTAATTATATGCATCCATTTTAATGAGGTTAGTTAGAAGATGGGCTATGGTAGAGAAATTTCTGCAAACCCTTGGTAGAAACTTGTCAATACTAACAAACCACAAAGTGTTTTAAGTGACTTTGGTACTAGCCAATCGCATATAGCTTTTATTTTGGCAATGCCAATATGTTCTCCTTTAGCAAATATATGTGATCCACATTTTCTAAGGATGACTCAACAAACTCAAATTTAGATGCTTTAGCACAGTATTTCTTTTAGCTAAAATATCAAGCTTTGTGCTCAGATTCTCTAGATGGGATTTAATGATTCATTAAAAACAAGGATATCGCCAAAATCACAAGAACAAAATCAAGAAGGAACTTTTGAATTCCTTGAAGTTGCTTATCAATGCTTGAAATGTGGCAAGAGCATCACAGAGATTGAAAGGCATAACCTAAAATTGGTAGCAACCTTGATGAATTTTGAATGCTCTTTTCTTAGTGTTGTATCCAACTTAGTATTTGATAACATCCAACTTTGTGGTCTAAATTTCAAAAATATTGTCTATATTTTCATAACAATTTAGTTGAGTGCTCTATAACCAATGCAAAGATGATATGAACCATCATTCTTCCTAGCTAGGACACCCAATAACTTTTTTATAACCTTTCAATCTCTAACTTGTAAAAGTCCTTGTATCTAAAACAATGTACCAATGTCAGGCCCTTGGTCAAATCAAGCTCAATAATATGTTCCAAGCCCTTATTCAATGGAAAACTCTTTAGTGGGTCTTGGAAAACTACCTTATGCCTATAAAGTGACTATAAAACTCTTGGAAGGTGTTTATATGGATCAAAGGCATCCAAGTGGACCACTAAAAAAATTCCCCTTCTACAAAATTCATTCCTTTAGCTTAATAGATACTCTTAATTCCCTTGGAGCAAAGGATTTGGTAGTATACTTATGGTCCCTTTGCTTGAATGTCAAGAACCACTCTTAGTGACTAGTCGAATATGTTCCCAGAGAGTGCAATCATTGAACATCAAATACAACATCCACCAATATCAACAACTGTAATGTCCCCTTTTGGCGTTTAGCCAATTCGTGCACATATATCCTATTTCCAAGTCTTTTGAAGGCTAACTAGTTAGTTAGGGAGAACTCCAACATTCTTAGAAAAGCATTTGATTAGTCTTGCAAAGCAATTATTCTTGGATTTGAGTTCAGTTGGTTAGTTGGCGCCCTTTGATGCTTTTGGAATAGATTTCTAACCTTTTGGGTGCTCTCCAAACTTCTTGGAGGAGCAAGCTATTTTTAGAAAGTCACCAAGTTGATTTCAATCATCTTCCTACTACTTCAGTTTCATCATGGTGTATTCAAAATTGGATTCTAATGACATTGCAATACTTTCCGCAACTTGGGTGTGTTATTAAATTATTAAAGGACAACTTAGTGTAATAGCTTGTTGGAAAAGTGATTAAATGTTTGAGCATAATGAATTATTTAATTTAAAGTAAAAAGTGTTTTTTTTTTTAAAAAAGGGTAAAAAAGCAAAAAAAGCTATTTCAAAAAAAGCAAAAAAAATGTTTTTGAAAAACAACGAAAAAGAAAAAAAAAATTGAAAAAGCAACAAAAAAAGCTATAAAAGGAGGTGTTGGGGGCTCATTTGCATATGCTGAAGTTTTCTCATACTGTTATGTTGTCGGGTTGAACTTATGAGTTCTTCTATAATCTTTTGAGGACGAAAACCCTCATTTGATTTCTAGTTTCAGATTGGAGTGATTTCATTCAAGAGATCACCATTTACTTCAAATCGGGTTTCAATTTTGGATGTTGTTCAGATGAAGATCTATTCAGTGTTTTGCAGTACATTGGGTGGAGTTTGAAGGGATTTTTCCAATAGTTTGCTTGTGGGTGTGTTTGTATGCTCCTTTTCTAAATTTCCAAAGCATCAACAGTAATGTTACAGTCCTGATTTGTCCAAAATACAGCAGCAAAAAAGGTGTTTTCAGACCTGTACCAGCCTTCTAGCTCATCCATTCAAAGTATCACGTTGCTATTTCATATTTGGTTTATTAGTATGTGTTATTTGGTACTATTGTAGGGTGTTTTAGCAGTTCTTTACATCAGCACCTTATATCAGCAGTTAATCCTCTTATTTTGGTGTTCGCAATGCATAACTACTAACCTTGTAATGCTTTGGATGGTTATATTACCAAAAGCTTCAATTTTTATGCACTTTATTTTGTAAATATTGGATGGTAGAACTGCTAATGGGTTTAAATTTGTTATTGCTGATGTACTTGCCCCACTGAACACGTGGCAATATTGTAATAGCTCACCACTGAAAAGTGGAAGAAGCATGTTTAAATGTCCTCAAACATTGTATAAGCTTTCCCACTTAAAAGTGGAAGTGCCTTGCAATTCCTGCTAAATAAGCAAATGATTTATTTCTTGTATTGTTTATGCATCTCACTGAATAAGTGGTTTGGGTGGCTTGTTGCCTAATGCTTCTTTCCAGCAAGTTGCAAATCAATAAATTGTAATCCTTAACACCGTATGCTCTTACCTTCCCCAATCTAGGATCTAGGTAATCAGAAAGTGGAAAGGAAGTTGTTATGCTTTCATTTACTTTGAGGCTAACATATTTTCAAAAAAAAAAATTGAGGGTGGTTATTACAACAACATAGTATTTAGTATTTAGCCTTGAGGGTATAATCAGCCATTATATACTCCACATTATGTACCACTCCTAGGTGTTGATGATTAAATGCAGCTTCAGTCGTATTTCTTCCAGCTTCTCCTTTACTTCATTTGATAAATTAAATAATAGCTAAGAGGCTATTTAATTTATAAGTGGCACGAAGTTTTGAAGAGTCATCATTTAATGAAGAATTGTATGAGGCCGACCTCATTCTACTTTGGCTACGATTTTCTCACTAGGCGCGATCTCTTATGAAAGAATATTATTTATTGGTGGCCGACCTTTTATGAAGGCCGACTTGGTTATGATTTGAAGAGGCACGTCCTCTACCAAAACTTGTATATATAGTCATTCATTTGCTCATTGTTCATCATCCAATTTACACTATCCATTCACTAGTCTAAGGTGCGAATAAGAGAAAGAAGCAGAGCAGCTTAGTCGATCTGTTATCAAAGTCTGAGATTATCATTGTCATATTGCTGTGTGAGAATCAGCTTATTGTGCATTCTCTTGGGCTCATTATTGGCCCCTATTGTAAAGGAGTTTTCTTATTGAGATTCAATAATATAAGAGATATTATTGGCTGGGTTTTTCTCCCTCAAGAGGAGGGTTTTCCCAAGGTATCTGCTGTGTCTTGTGACTGATTTTGAATTAATTTTTGTACATGTCAATCTGATCTTTAAATTAAACATGGTATGAGAGTGGGTTTGGGTGAGGATCCGATCAGATTTCATTGATTATTCAGAGGCAGCAAATCATCTACAGAAGGATATAGATTGCAAGAGGCAGGTTTTATTGAGCCGACAGCCCAATAGGAGTTCAATGGCTTTTGTCTATCCATTCTTAGTGTGAACTTCTCTCCCTACGACCTCAGAGCCTTGTGATTACTTAACCTGCTATCAGGAGATCTCATTGGCATCATCATTTCATGTAATCGATCTGCAAGGAGTTATCAAGTATATCGCTGAATATTGAGAATATCGAGTATGCTGATACAGTGAAGGAATGAACCTGTATTGTTCTTGGCCTTCTATCTGTTTTGTTGGCGTTTAGGTGCTTTTGCGGAATCTTGGTTGAAAGCGGACAACTATGCGAGATAAGCGCTCTTCAAATTAGGAGGAAGCTCCCTCTTCGATGGTGTTTGAAAGAAGTAAACTAAAACTAAAGTTGCCTATCTTTTTGGATCGAAGCAGAGCACAAGGTTTTTTAAACACAAACGCCGCAGCTGCGATTTTCTGATAAGAAGTTCAACTACGACTAACTTAAACTAAAGACGTTCCTAACCTCTCAAGTAATAGCAGAGCAAGAGAAGTTAGAAATTAACAAGGCAGATTTTCTGAAAAAAATACTTTTAACAATCTCTCTCCCAACAAACAACTACACACTTCACTGTAAGCTGAAATAAAGATCATAAAAGCATAACATAGATAACGGAAATCTGAGATTTTAGACCAAGGCAAAAGAGGCTCATGATTTCATTACTCAAATCTCTGAAACAAAACTCCCTTCTAACATGCCTTGAACAAGAAATTGCAGCTAAGGAGGCTTGCAAACTTATTCTTAACACAATAGAAAACAACAATCTTACTAACTCCTTGTTGGCTAAAGAGGCTCAACAATTTGCTTATCACAACACAAATGAACAATGCTTGAGCAACAAATAGAAGGCACAATAGGCTCAGCGTTTTGTTCTCATAAGCACGGTTTAAACTAAGTGGTAGGCCCGAATAACAACCTGGCACAGTGGGGCTGTAATTTGCTATGACAATAACCGTTAAAGAAACTAAATGAGCAAGGCTCTTGTTATGAACCAGCGAGAGGTAGGAACCTAAAATCTCTTGCTTTCACAATCTAGGAGCTTGCTTTCGGCAAACGAAACTTTATTACTAAATCTGAAGATAAAACCCTAAAAGAAAAGCCCCGGGAGCGTAACTATACATCTTATCAACTTTCTATCCTCAAAGAATGGATAAGGATTGTTAAGAATGAAAAGCGGAAGAAAGCTTCTAGAAGAAAGCTGCTTTAAAGCTCGATCACATCCGCTAGGAAGTCTGAGATTGTGTCCCGGTTTGGTGCATCTATACCATCAACAGCAAAACACCGCTTTTCAAGAATATCTTCGGCATCTTCAATAGATCTTAGGAAATCTTCAATCTCATTGGCCGCTTTATTGAACTTTACTGACATCACTGAAATATGGAAGTGTGACTTATCCTTCCGCCAACTGGATTGCAACTATGAACAACTTATTCTTATGTTTTTCTTTTCATTCACTTGATACCATCTTCTTCTTGCTGTATTTGTCCTTATGCATGTTCCACATCTTTTCACATTCATCCCTCGAAAGAGTTACACTTTCAGGCCATGGAGGAATGGAAAAACACCTTTCGATCATGTCAGGCTTTAGACTGCAAATCAACTTGCCATCCGCTGACTGGATCTCCCTAGTAGCCGGGTTGTAATGCTTAATGCAAGCAATTACGAACTCAAGGCTCTGAACTGATATAGGAATAGACGCTGCTGCGAGGAGTCCAGAATGACCCAGGTTCTTGATTGAAATGTTGCCTGCTCTCTCCAAGGGATATAGATCGAACACCTGCTTAACATGATGCAAGTCTGTCTCAGCTGTTTTGATGTAATTATGAAAGAGAGCTGATTCGGACTTGAAAACATTAGGAGTGTATTCCATTTCAGAAAACTTGAAGAATGACTGTAAACTCGCCTTGGTTCAGACAAGTCTTGTGCAATTTCTATTTTTAGAATGCTGATTTTTGTGCTTCAACGGACGAATTTTTTGAGAAATTTTTCTGAGATATGGGTTTTGTTCAGAATATCAATGCAAGACAACCCAGATCGTCCGTTTTCGAAAATCTTGAATTTTGCCTGAAAAAGCAGCAAACCCTAATTTCTTCAATTTTTCCCAAAAAAAGCTGGCATCTGGGTTTTGTTCAGAATATCATTAGAAATGGACCCAGTTGATTAGATTTGAAAACCCCTGTCGTTTGATCGAAAAAGCAGCCAACCCTAGGTTTTGGAAAAAAGCTGCGATATGGGTTCTCTTCAGAAGACTGATTGGAAAGGACCCAGATGGTTGAAATTTGAATGCACTGAGGTTTTCACTGACATGCAAGATAAAAGCACTTGCTGCAACTTGATGAAGTTCTTGAAAAATTCTTCAGAAGATAGAGGCAAAAAGACCCAGATGACTGAAAAATTGAAAGCCTTGGCTTTCTGCTTGAAAAAACTTGATCTTCTGGAACAGAAAACTTGAAAAAGCAAGGGTTTATGCTTGCTGGTCTGAAAAATCTGATGTAAAACCAGCAACTATGAATTCTTTAATCACAAAAATTTCTCAAACTTGCTGCTCCAACTTTCTCCTCTGGATGCTACCTGCAAAAATAATGAAAAATACATTGAAAAGAAGTGTTAAATAGACTTAGGTTTTGATTTTAGGTTTTGCTTTTTTTCTGCTTTTATTTCAAAACCCTAAATCTCAGCCCCTCTTGAATTGGACGCCATCTTCTTCTCAAGCAAATTTTGAAATTTGAAATTTCTTAAAAATCTTCTAAGGCATGATATTTTGGGCGCCTTTCTCCAAGAGGGGCGCTCAACTTCACCAGACTTAGTCAAAATTCTCACTTTTTCAACCTTTCATGATTTTGACACGCCACTTCGCCACCGATTTCCCGTTGACTGACTGACTCGACAGGCGAGCTGAGTGATTCACGGCGAAGCCTGACTGATTCTGAAAAAGACGTTCTGGAGGCACCTCTGGCTAAAAACTTGATTTCGACCTCCGAATTCACGGGAGGCTTTTCCTTCTAGGGGCGCCCAGTTTCTTCAGTGTTAGCCATTTTTTCTAATTTCCAAGTTCTTCATTATCCTCTCTTCTACAGATGATTTCGTTAAATCTTGAGCTTTGGGCATCGGATTGCTGAATGTTTGTGCTCATCGCGAAGCTGACGAAGAATGAAGAGGGGTCTTCTAGAATGAACTTTGCCCAAAAGTGAGTTTAGGGCTTCCAAAAGTTTGGGCGCCCTTCTTCAAGGGGAGCGCCCAATTTCACCAGAGTTAGTTTTATTTTTTGATTTTCTGTGTTTGCTTCTGAATTTTGGTTCTCAGCTCTCACCGGACCCTCTGTTCAGCTCTTCGTATCTGGTGACTGCGAACTCCGATTGTCGTGCTGAATAGCTTACTGGAAAGCCTGTCGAATTCTAAAGACCTCCCGTTATAACTTTGACTGAAATTTCCTCTGTTTGCACCCTTGAAAAGTTGGGCGCCTTTCTCTTCTTAGGGCGCCCAGTTTCTCCAGACTTAGAAAAATTTCAATTTGTTCATCTTCTTCAAGTTCCAGATTTTCGTTTTATACCTTGACTTCAACTTGAATTTGCCGGAGACTGGATCATCTGATGCTCTGACGGGGATATCCATCTCGAAGCTGACTGAAAACTGAGCATCTTCCATTGGAGACCCTAACCCTAATTCCTTCATCTGGTACCCTGAAAAGGTGGGCGCCTTTCTTCAACTGGGGCGCCCAAACTTAGCAGACTTAGAAAATTTTCATGACTTTTCACTTTTCTTCCTCGATCCTCGTGCATGCTCATCATTTCTGCTATTTGGAAATTTGAATCTTTGGAATTGGCGCTGTGATCGAGATGACCTCCATTGATGACCTCGGGAACTCGGATAGCCACGAAAGGCGAATAGACTGATAAAGGCAAAGCCGATTATTTTAAGATTACGGTACCCGGCACGTCTGAGGACATATTTGCAGGCCAATCAAAATCCGATTCGGTTTGTCGGACCAACTTTTCTATTTTTTAGAAATTTTTCTATTTTAGAAAATTTTAGCGATTATCCGTTTGAAGAAACCCGGAAAAACCGAGAAAACTTTGCTATTTAGAAATTTCAAAATAGTAGTTTTTCCTAAAATTTAGGGATGAAAAACTAAAATCTGGTTTTTGTAGGTTAAGCTGCTCTGAGCAGACCCAGATCGTCAGAAATTGAAAATTTTGTGTTTTGACCCCTCCTGCAAGACATGTACACCCAAATTTTGACCTTTTTCATTGTTGTCGAGACTTTTACTCATTTCTTCAAAATGTCCTAAGTGTAACAAAATTTTAATTTTGGGGTACAACTATGTTTCACACCTTCGAATCAAATATTATTTTGTTAGCACTAGATCATCTTGTTGTCCTTGGACACATTTCTGGCATTAAGGAAAAGTTACCTTGACCCATGACTGCTAAGGGCGATGATCAGTTGATATGTGTGTCATTTGAAGGTTGATGTAATTCTGAAAAATTGGTGTGGTCATTCTAGGTCTCAACCTTGAGACTTCTAGAATGAAGAGTTTATGAGGTCTATCTTTGACCTTAAGTGCAAGATCAGTAATGATCTTTTGATGGACTGCAAGGAATTCAAATCTAGCAAGAGATAAGTATTTGTTTCTTTGTTGTTGTTTATATTTTTATTTTTTTGTGAAACTCAGTCTGCTAAGCCTGTGTAGATTTGATAAAGGTTACAAGTGATGACCTTATTTAGCTCTAACACTCTGGGTGATGCTAGTAAGCATGTTGCATAATCTGGTGGATTGCAGCTGGAAACGAAGTGCACCGTAAACGGTCATAGGCCTTGTTCAAATTATCTTGCCAGGGGTTTGTGTTCAAACCGTGAAGGTTGTGGACAAATCTGAGCACAAGAGCAGTGTATCTTATTGTGATCATTAACTGCATCCATCGGAATATTTAGAGATAAGTATTCCTTGTTTGCTAAGTTATATCATTTAGTTGGATCTTGTAATTAGTATAGAGAGATTGTAATTTCTCTTGAATTGTGTTCTCTAGCATAAAGATCCTTTGAAATTTCATATTATTCTTTGTGAGTTGTTTCATGCAAATTATGTAGATCTCTGAGTGTGACTTTGAGATGAAAAAGAGAATTGCATTTTTTCGTTGTGATAGGTTAATCACATTGATATCATTCTCTAATGCATGAACTGTGTTAGAGCCTTGACTCTTGGAGAGAGTTGGTTCTACATGCTAACTACATAATGCATTCAAGAAATTTGCAGTTGTTCAGATTGTCTTTTGTTGTGCTGAGTTTAGCTCTCTCGAGAGGAGTAAAAGTTGGAAGAAAGAGTTATATCAAAATTCAATAAAGATAAGTTTCTTTATTCCTTCATTCTGATTCTTTGATATATTTCTTTTATAGGTTGATTTTCTTATTCATGTTTCAATATTGTTCATAAATTCTTATGTATTCATGCTATAACCTGAGATAGTAAACTTTGTATGATTCTAGCCTTGATATTTCTTTGGATAGTTATAAATAGTTAGTAATCTCTCTCTAAAATGCTTCCAAGATAGATCTAAGAGTAGAAGGTGTTGAGAGATTGTAGTGAT
>VDFB02342179.1:0-17359 GCA_007258455.2 Sequoia sempervirens
AAATAGGGGAGGCATCCAGAGAAGAATGCTTACCAATGATTGGATCATTTTTTTCAAGTAGGTGTTCCCAAGTGGGAGAAGCATTAGGAGAGGAAGAAATAAGATTCTCATGACTCTCAATGAGTGTATCTTCTAACACCAAATTATCTTCTTCACAACTAAAAGAGATATTAGGAGAAGAACAAATTTGATTGTCATGGTTATCTATGATTTCATTCTCTTTCACTAAAGCATTCTCACAAGCAGGAGATGAATGGAGACTAGGTAAAGTGATGTTAAGAAATTTCAATGATCTCATTCTCTTATGCCATAATATCTTTCCAAGTAGGAGAGTTTTTAGAAGAGGAGCTTGCAATATTGTCATGACTCTCAATGGGTGTATCTTCTAACACCAAAATACCTTTGTCACAAGTAGGAGAGGTATTGGGAGAAGAGCAACTATGATTGTCATGATTGTCTAATCGTCATGGACAAGCATTGCAATTCCTACCACACTTAATCATAGTTGCACATTTTACCTTTTGGTTGGGAACACATTCTATGCTAAGAGATTACAACATCTCATCCACTTTCCAAGAGATTTTGATCATTACAAAGGCATATTCCAAATCTACACTTATGATTGAGCTTAATAACATAATATCTAATTTCAATGTTTGAAGCTTATGGTATCTTTCTCATTCATGGGGCAATAAAACAACATGTTTCTAGATTCATTAAACCTAAGAAAACTTATTATATGAATTTCATAGAGATTCACTAAACCATCATCACCACTTTCATTATACATGATTTATTTTGTCTATTTGATTGACTATATGTTATACTTGGCATTGAGCTTTGCACCTCCTTGCAACTAGAAAAGATCATCCCTAATACTAAAAGTCACCACATAAGTATCTGATGCAGGAGCATCCAAGGTGTAAAGCAATCTTGCATCAACAAAAAAAGAGTATTTTGTTTTTGGTTTAAGGAATAATATTGTTAGATGAATAAATTGCAATATTAACCTGAACAATATATATTAAATAAATGGTCTTATTATAATGTTGCAATTTTTGGTGTTAGAGATAGTTATGGAGGAAATTTTCAATCTTGAAAAATAAAAAGGTAAAATTGGGTGTGGATTTTAGGGGGATACACTCTATGACAACTCATTTATTATTCCTTAAATGTAGTAGTGGAAATTGGGCACCCAAGATTGAGTTGTTGGCTTTTTTTCTATTTTGGGGGTTTTGTTGAGTGGAGTGGGAATCCAAGTTGTCATCCAAAATTGGAAATTTCATGAAGGTGGGTTCAAAGGCACTTTTGACATTTATTATGTTTAATTTTAAGACATTTTGTGAAGATTTTCCAGGTTGGGAATGGCACTCTCATTTGGGAAAATGAACTAAACAACTTAGTATCATGAGAAATTTTCTAGTTGAGAGACATTTTGGTATTAGTACTTTATATTTAAACTATTTTCATATTATGAGATAACTTAGGTGAGGACATTACATAGTTTGAAATTATACGAGTGCACAATTTCTAACATTACAACATAAGACATCTTTGAATGAAGATAATGGAGCCAAAATGAAGTGCCCGAGATGGTGAGTGGAATATGATGAGCATATGATAGTGTAAGGAATATGATCTATGCTTAGCTTGTAGACTCATCTTGGGATTCCAACATTAGATTTTGACTAGGGGTTTGGGCACCACATTTTGGGTGATTTTAGTCATAGTTCCTTAATTACCGTTTAAATTTTTCATGTATTGCTTCTCCTATTTATTAGGCGCCTAAGATGGAGGTTTCATAGTGAGTTTGTAAGGCACTATCATGCTACTATAATTGCTCTAGATCTCTTATTGGTGATACTCCTATAAAATCTTAGACTTTCTAAGTGTATTGTAACCATTGATTACTAAATAATACATTGATTTTCTTTAGAGTGTGGGCTTTTTCCCCAAAATATTTGTTTCCATATAGATCATTGTGTTATGGTATACTACTTTTGTATTTATTTCCTTGTAAGTGTATGATAAATTTAATATTTGTACATACCTCCCCTCATAAATTAGTGTAAGAAGTGCACTTTGCACCTCTACTTCCTTTCAATTGTTATTCAAACATTGAAGTGTTAGACATTCTTGAGCCTAATTCAAGACCCTTTTTTGTTGCTCATAATGTATATGCGAACAATTTGAGTGCTAACATGTAGGATGTGCAAATAATGATTGCCTTTTGCTAGTAAGTTTGATCTAATTTGAATGCTCTAAATATTTTGAATGAATGTTATGTGATGATGTCATGTGATTCCTCTTAAATTCCCTAAGAGCTTGCCTTTAAATATCTAATCTTGAGTGTTTATTCGAAAGTTTTCATATGTCAATCAATGATGAACTATTGGATTTTTGAATTAGGTTAGCTTGGGAAAAGTGAAACTAAGTTTTGAATAACATGGACAAGAACATTGCCAATGAATTCATTTAGAGGACATGATTCCAACTAAGTGGAGGAAATGAGTAAAATACAGGCTAACTCTAGAGGTAAAATGATGAGGGAAGGTTGGCTCAATTAGTTTGTGTACTAGAATCTCTAAAAAATTATCAAAATGACACATTAACAACACTAAACAGAGGAAAGTGTGAAGTATGCACTATTCTCATCTACACTAATACAGTTTTTGTTGACCTTAAAAACATTATACTAACAATTTTTTAATAGGGGGAGTTAGTGGCCTATGATCTGGAGTAGCTAAACATTGGTGGCCTCGTTTACCACTTAATAGTGCTCAACCCATAGTGCAAGCTCCTATAATCTCCTAGCCATCCCTAAAGAGACCTCGCTCATCAACATAATATTTTTAGTAGAGTTGAACTTAGATGACAGCCAACCACAAAGTTATAGATGACGACCACACCAACCAAATTAACCCTCTAAAACTTATACTAATTAAAAATATATAATTTAATATAATTGTACCATTTTATTGCATGAAAATAAACATTCATAATTTCTAGTAGAACAATACCCCAACATTTGTATGCGATTGCTTCTTACAATTAAAAAAAATATTAATTCAACGGTGAATTGCAGCTGCACACTGCAACGGAATAATTTAAGTGGGAAGTACATGAAATATTTGGAGGGGAAGATAAACGAGACTTCTCTTGCTTTCCGTAAATGAAATAATAAGGTTTATCTCGGGTAATTTCACATCGGGGATGTAGCTCATATGGTAGAGCGCTCGCTTCGCATGCGAGAGGCACGGGGTTCGATTCCCCGCATCTCCACTCTTCTTCTTGGTTTGATATTTTTGTGGGTAATTTTTTGAATTATGCGTTAGTATTTTGTAATGTATTTACCGATAGCCATGTCATTGTTTTCAATCAAATAAAAATCACGGTTATTATGCAACCTGAATATGGATTAACACAATTATTTGTAATAAAATATTACGTAAATACGCTCAATTATTCTTCAAAACAACACTCGATAGGAATGAACACGCCTCATTGTAAAACAATCACATGGCTTGGCACAAAACTAAGAATTTGAATTTCAAAATTCAATGAAACACAATCAAGGATGTCATATTCTCCATTCCCATGGGAACTCGATGGGTAGGAATTTGAATGATATCATCATGAAACCAAGATTGGAGAAGTAGCTAAAACAAATTGATTGTGAATTAGGAGCATGTCATTATTGCACAATCTAGACTGTCAAAAAATGGAGAAGAATTATTCTAAACCCTATGACAAATTGTAACAAGATTCCCTAAACCCTAAACCTTTGTGTTAATGTCGAAGTATCTCAACATTCTTCAAAGATCTTAGAAGAAGGTGTAAGAACTAACTCTAAATGCCCTAGAAGAACTTGCAAAATAAAGAAAATAATGAAAAGAGAACAAAATATTTTTTTTGATTTTTGTTGATACAAGATTATAGGTTGGTCAATGATGATCCTACATTAGACACCTTAGATAGAAATTTGTGAGTTTAGTGCACATAAATAAAGGCTTAGTGGTAGAACCACACATTCAATTGGTGCTACAACCCCAACGTGCCCTTAACACTTGGACATGATTTGTGACAAGGAGTTGAACTCTTTTCCATTCCTCTTCCAACTTTGTGGCTTCAAGTTGGGATGTGCTTCATCCTCCAACTTATTTTTCTAAATTTTGCCTTGCCACAAAAACTACCTTCTATTCTTTACACAAAATCACCTTGTTTCCTCAAAATAGAAACTTTCAACAACCCTTCCTACTCTCACACATCTACTATTTCCCCTCAAGTTTTGGAACTTATCATCCTTCATCCATCCCCTCCTATGAACATCAACAATTTTTTCCTTGACACATAATACATGCCCTTTGATCCTATTATTTTTTAGATATCTTTCTAAAAGTTGAGGAATCTACAAATTATCTCTTATGCTACTACTTCATCCCTTCAATCTACTTGTGATGTCACATGGCTCCCACATTGACTTCTTAATTGATATTTACCAATTCCTTGTGTACTCATTGCAACTATAGTATCTACTATCACTTTTTAATTTTCATGTTAGAACTCATTAACTATATTGTTCATTGTAGCCACCATTCTCTTCATATTCTCCTACTTCTACACATCCTTCTTTTGTTCTATTTTCTACTCCTTGAGTCGTCCTTTCCTAACTAGATTTCTATCAACATCTCCATTCCATTTCTTTCTTGGTAATAATTATGAGTCTACTCAAGTTTTCCTCGCCTTTCACACATCCATAAAAATCCTTGACGTCAAAGTATTTTTGGAGCCAATATGCTTCAAGTTCCCAAACTCAAACTACTCCCATTTTATTTCCTTCCATTTATTCCATCCATTTCTTTGACATGGTGGTTCCTAAGTGTTTCCATCCACTCTTTGATCTTCCTTTCCTTTTACTATTTCCATTCCACCCTTCCTTCCACTGTTTTCTTCATTTTATCCATTCTCTTTCTTTATTTCCATCCACCATTCTATATTTATCCCAATCCCCTTGCCCTTATAATCTTTAGCTACATTACAAGCCTTCTAATCATACTTTTTTCCCTTACTTGGAAGTTTCACTACTACTACTTTTTCCAATTTAACTACAAATTCCTAATACATTCTCTCATGCAATACCACATCCTCCTCTATAGCACACACAATAATTGTTTACTCCACTTGTGATGTAGTCAAGGTTAGAGAGCTAAAAAAATGGCAACTTTTCCTGTACATCAAAAATTCACAACCCACTTTTACAAGGCCAACAAAGGTATAAAAACTCTAATTAAATTGAAATAGGGACCTACTCACAAGGTCTAAAAGCTAGATTATAGTTTGTCACAATTAGTCACCAAATTGGGATATTTGCAAGGTAAAATTTCATACTAATATTTGAATTCTTTCACATGTATGTTTACTATTTTGTTACAGAATTAGAACACTCTCAAAATGTATCAAGTGACTGATTTATAATAGTAATGAAATGATACACATTCAGTCTCAAAACTAATTGATTTTGGAGAAAATTTATAAATAACAAAATATAGGAAATTATTGACTTAATTACAATAAGTTTGTTGAGATTAGGTGTCATAAAACTTGCAAATCCAAATTTATAATGTATTTTTTTAATATTATTTATGTACCAACATAATGGGGCATCCCAATTGAGTTGGCATTATGTGTCATTGTAGTATGTGTTTAACAATTTATAAGCATCACAAAGTCATGGAAGTTTCTAAATTGTAAGGTGTGTAAGTGTTGGTGAGATAGAAAGAGAATGAAGAGAGGGGGTTAAGCATGGACAAGGAGAAAATCAAGGAGGATATTTAGTTAACTGTGACATGCATTAGCATCTTACAAAAATACAATAGTCTAAAAATGGTACACTCAAAATTGTTGGAAAAATGTGTCTCAACCTTGCAATTACATAAGGTACTGTTGATATATAAAGTACTATTGGTACGTCAACAACAAGGGGGTGCAGGTGGTTTCCCCCTATGAGGGGTTTGGGGGGATCATCCCCTCGGTTGGGGGTCCAGGGGCAGCGCACCCTGGTGGGGACTAGGGGGCAATGCCCTTGAAAGGAAAATTTTATTTATATTTTATTATTGTAAATCTAGATTGTTCATCATTAGGTTTGATATTTGACGACTAATATTTTATAGCTTGCTTTCCCTAGAAGGAAATCCTATTTGTTGTATTATGACTGGGTATTGTGATGTACTCTAAGATTCTGATAGAGGTCATGTTGCCTCTGAATCTCTGGTTGGTGATACTCCTGTGAGAAGCTTGATCTACAAGTATATTGTAATCTTTGAGATTTTTGAATAATATATTGGGCGGCTTTTAGAGTGTGCGGTTTTTTCTCCCAAAAGGGTTTTCCCCCCGTAAATCATTGTGTTGTGGTATGCATGATATTTATGTTTATTTTTTTTTAAGTTTTTGTAACTGTTAAAGATCTGTAAAGTTTTACATTATCCTCCTCTCAAGATTAAACAACTCTGCAAAGATTGTGGTATTCATGGAAAGAAGACAACTCTATATTCTCCACAGTAGAATGGAGTTGCAGAAAGAATGAACAGGACATTGATGGAGAAGGCTAGAAGTATGTTAAGTGGTGTTGGTCTAAAACAAAGGTTTTGGGCTGAAGATGTAGTTGCTTTGTCCATTATTGAAGCTAAGTATATGGAAACTACTCATGCTTGTAAAAAAGCTATTTGGCTTAAGCGATTGTGTTCAAATATTGGAATAAAACAAGGTGTAATGACAATTTATTGCGACAGTGAAAGTGCGATATGTCTAGCTAAGAACCTGAGATTTTATGCCAAGACTAAGCACATTGATGCACAGTATCATTTTGTTAGAGATATGGTCGATGATGGCAGGCTGAAGTTTGTTAAGGTAGAGACTTTGATGAATGTTGTTGATTATTTAACTAAGCCTATGAGCACATAGAAGTTTAGATGGTGTCTAGATTCAATGGGCCTTTCGGCCCCTAGCAATTAAGAGATGATGTTTTTATGCCCTCTCATTACTCTTGCAAGGTGTTCGACAAGTGGGAGATTTGTTGGGAAAATGTGTCTCAACATTGCAATTACATAAGATACTATTGATATGTCGGTGACGAAGGGGTGTGGGGGGGGTTTCCCCCTTGCGAGGGGTCTAGGGGGATCATCCCCCCAGTTGGGGGGTCTGGGGGCAGTGTGCCTCAATGGAGGCTCGAGGGCACACCCTCAAAAGAAAAATTTTATTTATATTTTATTATTGTAAATTTGGATTGTTCATCATTAGGCCTTAGATCTGACAACCAATATTTTATTAGCTTGACTTGCCCTAGAAGGTAACCTTATTTTATGAGGGCATTGTATTACGGTTGGGTAGTGTAATGTACTCTGAGACTCTGATAGCGGTCGTGTTTCCTCTAGATCTTTGGTTAGTGATACTCCTGTGAGAAGCTTGCTTTGCAAGTATATTGTAATCTTTGTGATTTCTAAATAATATATTGGGCGACTTTTGGAGTGTGAGGTTTTTTCTCCCAAAAGGGTTTTTCCCATGTAAATCACTATGTTGTGGTATGCATGATATTTATGTTTATTTTTGTTTAAGTTTTTGTAACTGTTAAAGATCTATAAATTTTTGCACTATCTTCCTCTCAAGATTAGTGCAGGAAGTTGTTCTGCTACCTTAGCTTCCTTACAAAAAATTGTTGGAGATATTATTTCATATTTTCATTTTAATATTTTGTTAACTCACCATGATTTAAAGAGTTGGATTTTGTGTATGATTTAAGTGCCCAAATTAGGCCATGGTTTTAAAAACCACCTATGGTTTTTAGTTTTGGACTTGGCTATATATTTGGTGCTTGATAGATACCTTGTATTTGTAGAAAGGTTGTGGTTCCAAAATTTCTCAATAAATAGTTGATGCATGTGCAAACTAGAGAATATTCTAAAGAGTGTATTGTTACTATGACACCTTGTAATTATGTCAATTTACTAAATAATACATCAAGGCACCTTTCCTACTAGATTTTTCTTTAAAAAATAATTCTAGGATGCATATTGTGTCATTTATATTTTAATCTAGTGCATGGTATTTGCATGTCTTTGGATTTGTGATTATCATTATGAAATTGCTAGATTCATAGCCTATTTAACACAAGATTCTAATTTGAATATAAAGTAGGAAGTTTTTAAAGTTTTATTTAATAACTTCCTTTCATTTGGTACTAAAGTTTGGCTAGCTCATGAGATTTTGGATGGGGAAATGAAAGTTTTTCTATTAGTTAGAACAATAAATGAATCTTATTTTAAGAAAAATATGGCAAGCACATCAAGGTTGGAAATGAAAAAATTAATGACATAATTTTGAGACGTGGAAGCTTAAAATGGATAGATTACTTATATTTCAAGATCTATATATTACAATCTCTAGAAGTAAAACTATGTCTATGAAAGATTAAGATTGGGTGGTGTTTGATTGGAAAGCTAGAAGCCTAATTTGGATTTATTTAGTAGATTTAATGCTCCTAAATATTTCAAAAGAGGTCACCATAGAAACCCTCTAGAAAAAGGGGTAAGATGTACTATGCTAAATCCTTTGTAAATGAGTTTTTTTATAGAAGTCATATTCCTTGAAGATAAGCGATGACAATTTTTTTCAAAGCATCTAAATGCTTTCAACACTATTATGACATTGTTAAAATTCATAGGTATGCAAATGGATGATGAATATTAGAGTATAACACTATTGTGTTCTTTGTCGGATTTTTTGGACAACTTGACAATAGCAATTAGTAGTGGCCACCAAGCTAACACTTGACAAGGTGGTGGGTGCTCTTCTCTTAGAGGATTTGAGATGAAAAAATTTAAATGATGTCAAGTTGTTTGTTGAATATCATTTGGAAAAAGGAAAGAGAAAGAATAAGGACTTAAAATTAGAGTCTAGAGGCATATCAAAGTTCTTTGGTAGGTGAAAAGTGAAAGATTGGAACCATGGAAAGAAATGCCACATAAAGAAAGACTACAGTAGAAGAATAAAAAGGACAAGTGAGAAGCTAATGATGATTCTAGTTCCAAGACTTTCTAGAATTATGTTGGTCATTCATTACTTGTATCCTACATACGCATGCATGTGAGGATGAATTGATGATCATATAGAGAATCTTTCAACATGAATGATCATAGGGATTGGTTTTCTAATTATGAGCACTTAAATGATGTAATGGTTTATCTTGATGATAACTATTAGTTAATATTATTAGTTATAGTAGATCTAAGATCAAATTGTCTAGTGGGAGTATCAAAGGAATCTTAGGAGTACTAAACATCTTGAGTTTGGCATAAAGCATGGTATTTTTCAATAAGATGGATGTTATGGTTGTGTAGGTATTATTTGGTAAGAAAGTGCATAAGATGGTTTTTGGAGTTATGATACTTCAAAATAGAGTTTAGATTGGAACTCTTTTTTGACTTGATGTGAGCACTTGTATCCAATGTAATAGTTCTATTATACCCGTAATGAAGAAACCTATACTATCTTCACCTTTGACATTGAAACCTACAGTTTCCAATCTTGGACCACCAGAACATTTAATGTTAATTCTTAAGCATATGATCTTACCTCAAATATCAAGTTACATGCTAGGAAGAATACGATGTGATATAAATGCATGGGATGGATATTAGTGAGAAAGGTTTTAGGACCTTGAAAAATAAATATCTTGTAGAGGGGTCATTAATTTCTTCCTTGATTTTTACTTTTTTGAACACTAAATATATGGAAAGGAAAATCAAATTTAGTTTTATTCAAGCTCTACTAATTTTTTAGGGATGTCTTGGTTGTCTCTAGGTTCCCCCTTAAGACTCTTGTTTTTTTTGTCAAGTTTTTATCTCTCTTTTTAAGGAGTAGGCTTTACATTTGTGTATCATTTTTATCCTATTCATAATGGTCTATATTGCAAATTGTGATCTAGAACATCACTATAAAAAATATATACACATTTTTCTAAAAAGATAAAAATTAAATTAGAGTGCCATAAGATTTGCGAATAATTCAACTAGCTTGAAGTTTTTGGATTTGACTATGTAAGTATTTTTCTATTTTTTTTCTATTTAACTTGATGGAAAAAATACTTTCATGATCAAATCAAAAAGTTTCAAGCTAATAGTAAGGATTGTGGAAATTTTATGTTTGTAAAATAAATCAACCTTTCACACACAAATGAAGCATGTTGATGTTCAATATTATTTTTTTGACATGGTGGAGGATAGGAGGGTGATGCTAGGGAAGGTGGATAATTTGGTAATGTAGATGTTTCTTGATAAATTGGTGAGCAAAGAGAAGTTATGATGCAATGAATCTATTGGCCTCACAACCTTAGAATATAGTTCAAAAAATTTATGGTGTTGCCTTTTTCTCTATCAAGGTAGGAGAATGTTGGGATTATGTTTCATACACCTTACAATTCATAAAGTATTATTTATTATTTTTATATTCCTTATGTACCCATATAATGAGGCGTCCCATTGGAGGTGGCACTATGCATCACTTGTAGTATGTATTTTGTAATTTATAAGTATCACTTAGAGTGATGGAAGTTGCTAAATATAACTATGACAAATTGCAAGCTTAGTAAGAGTTGTCAAGATAGAAAGAGAATAAAGAGAGGGAATTAATTATGGACTAGAAAAAAGATCAAGAAGGATATTTAGTCAACCATGACATGCATAAGCATCTTACCAAAAGATTAATTAGTCCAAAAATGGTATGCTCAAAGTTGGTGGATAAATTATTAATTATTTCCATTTTAGTGTTTTGTTATCTCAATATGATTTGGGGTGTTGTAAATTGTGCATGGTTCAAGCACCCAAATTAGCACATAGTTTTAGAAATCATCTATGGTTTTTGATATTAGGTTAGACCATATATTTTATGCTTGATATGGATATTTAAGAGACACCTTATATTTTTAGGAAGGTTATGCTACCATAATTTCTCCATGTTATCGAGGAATCTAGCAGCGCTCGTTCCACGGATAACCCCCCTACGAAACTTGTCTGTTTCCTAGGATTCGTGAAGTTCAAGTACGCACAACGGGGTGATTTTTGAGTCACCTCGAAGTGCGTTCCCAAGTCTCGAATAGTCAATTCGAGCATTCCACCTTGTTCTCCTCGCAAAGACCTTCGAAACGAGATCTTTCGCGACTTTTCACTGTTAATACTTTGCAAATTACGGAAGATGCAGTAGCACTCAAAAAGTGCGCCCCTGCAGGGAAAATCCAAAATTTGGCTAAGTCTGGAAATGTAAGGGCGCTAAAATTTAGCGCCCCTGCATGAAGTGAAAATTCTAAAAAATGCAAGAGCGCTAAATTTTAGCGCCATTACATTTTTTCTCAACACTTAAATTTTTTTCATTCCTCTGGCACGTTTCTTCACAATTTCGCGTTTTTCGTCAATCGTGCCACTTTTCGTGCCTAAATTTATTGCACGACTTGAGTTAGGTTTTTAATTTTCATTTGCAAAGTTAAGTGAATGAATTCGCCACTTTTGTTGTTTATGTTTTATTTCTTTTGCATCTCCTCTTGCTGTGCGTTTTCCTTTCATCTGCAAAATCACGTTTTTTGGAGATTCGCCATTTCTCTCTTCAACAAGCTTCGCGTTTTGCCCTGGTAAGACTTTCATTTCGGATTTGTATTGTCATTTGTATATGATCTTTGTACATTCACGTTTTGATTTCTTCATTCACGTTTTTATTTCATTCGTTTTTTCTATTCGCGTCTTCCTTCATTCGCGTTTTCCTACACGTTTATGCAATGGAACCTTCATTCATGGTTTTGAATTCGCGTTCTCCCCTGTGCGTGTTCATTTAGTGCTCATTCCTTCTTTTCATTTCCATGCTCTTACCCTATACACTCGCGTTTTTGTTCTCGCCTTTCAAAGTGTTCTTCATTCGCGTTTTCTGTCCATCGTTTGTCTTCATCGTGGCGAGCCTTTGTTACCCTACGCATTCTTCTCTCGCCACCTACGCGTTCTTCTCTTATCCGCCAATATGGTCGATGTTCTGTGGGCACTCGTATCTATCCAACGTATCCATGTTGTCTCTCTCTATGCGTTTTGGTGAACGTTGAAGAGATCTGTTATTGTGAAAAAGAATTCCCTCAAAAATGGGAGGCGTATGTAATAGAATGAAAGCAAACTCAAGCTCTCATGATTCAAACAAATTTCCATCTCCAAGCCTGAGCGCTATCGCCATTCCCTCTTGCATCTACATCTCAAAAGTTTCAAGAAAAAGCAGAGGCGCTGAATTTTAGCACTAGAACATTTTTGAGAAAATGAGAAATTACCTAACACTGTAAGATGTAAGGGCGCTAAAATTTAGCGCCCTTGCATCAAAATCATCTTTCACCAAAAAGCTAAAGCGCTGAATTCTAGCGCCATGACATCAAAAGAATGTCATAAAATTGCCTAACACTAAAAATGTAAGGGCGCTAAAATTTAGCGCCCTTACACCAAAAGCAATTTCTCAGAATGTAAGGGCGCTGAATTTTAGCGCCCTTACACTTTTTTCTGGCTTTTTCCAGACCTTTCCAAATGCACCCCATTTTTGACCAGTGCATCCTTGAGCTCCATTTTTCCGCATTCGTGCATCGTTTTGCGTGCCTCGCCATCATCTCTATGCTTTTCCACCCTCGTGCTCGTTTCACGCTTTCCCATGTTTCCTAACAAATTGGTGTTTGTTCTGGCTAGACGGATTGCAGTCTACTCTCAGAGATCGTCCAGTTAAGAGTGCTCAGTGTTCCAGTTTCTTTTGATGACTGCAACGAAACCTCATTCTTCTTCGAAAGCAAAAAGCAAGATGAAGTACAAATATCAAGGCATCTATCCGCCAACTATGGTACTTTCGAAAGTTGAAGAAATAAAGGATACAGAAGTTGGCCATCAAGATTTGGTTGACTTTGCAAAGTTGACAGAGACGAAGCCTCTTCCTGATTCAATGAGGGCAATAGTACATAGTAATCTCCACTTGGTGGCAATGTTCCCCACAGCTGCGCACAATACTGAGTTTGTTCTTCAAGTTGCGTCTCATTACATCCGAGAAAGCAGAAGTGTGATCGACTCTTCCGGGCATGAGATTTTAAGACTCGACCCCGATTTCTTTGACATCGTCTTCAAGGTTCCTCACATGGACAAATATATTGACATTTCTATATCAAAAGCACAGGAGATTTTCGATGCTGATCCTAATAAAGCCAAACAGTTGATAAATACTCAATGGCTTAAAAAGCCTAGATCGTCTGTTTCCAGATGGCCGAAAGGACTCCTGAGAAGTGACTTCAAAGATGACGTCAAGGATATGATCACGTTTCTGAGCAGAGTGAAAGGTTTGCCGGAATCATCCACCTTTCACGATTGGATGTATGAATACATCAGGATCATAAGGAGGCAGAAAGTGCATATTGACTGGGGTAAACAAATCAGTGATGAGATGCACGAACAGTTGATCAATGCTCCTTCTACATTGAAGTTCTACATGACTTCTTACCTGGTGTACGCAGCAGCTGTGATGAGACAATTCCCAGGTCTATCTACAAAGGGGAATCGGATGATGGTGCCTGTGTACAGATATTTCTATCAGTTGGAGCTAAAGGAAAGCTTTCATCATTTCAGACGGGTCACTGATGCTTTCTTTGCGCCCTTACTCTTCAACTTTGATCCATCCTTGGAAAGAAGAAGAGTGTCTGATGGGGCTTATAAGGTGGTAAGTAAAGTTGGATGTATTTTTCTTCAATTCCCAACGTTTACTTACTTGAGAGTAGGTTGTTACACCGGTTGTCCCTACATGCTACCACGTTATCCTTCGGATAAGTGGGGTTCTCATAAACATCTCGCGGGCGACTGATGTCGGTCGCGAGGAAAGAACGAAGAAGCAACCACAAGTGTGGATTCAAGTTCCCACTGACCATCGGCAGATATACTATCCAAACTACACAAAAAGCTAAGTCTGTCTATGCTGAGATGCGGATCATGACCATCAAAACCTACAGGTATAGGTTTGATTTTGACTACCGAGATGTCAGAAAGAAGTTGCAAAAGGGTCACCAACACAGGGACCGTTTTGAAGACATTTGGGCAGATTGCAGAGATGAAGAAGCCATTCGAAAGATGGACTATTGCAGATTGGCGGTTCAACAATCGAGAATCTTGGTATGTTGACCTACGAGGATTTTGAGGATCAGGTGATATCGTAGGCAGCATCTGCGCGATGGGCTCGAAATTGCTAAGAAGGTCGTTACACCTGTCTGATGGTCTAGGAAAGAGGTCACCGGCATGAGAGAAAGGCTGAGACCAATCCTAGCCAATACAGAAGAATGGTTACACAAACATGGTTATGCAATGAAAAGTTTCAGGACAGACTCAGAAGGAGAAGAGTCCGAGGCAGAAGCACGCCAACAGCAAGAACTTCGCGACAAAAACAAGTCAGCGGCCGTTCCCACTTCTTCGCGGAGAGGCCCTAGGATTAAGTTCACTGTTGGTAAAAAAGATACCCAGGCTGTCCAAGAGACAGAAATGACGGAATCTCACCCATCTCGCTCTAAGGGTAAAAAGCCCATCTCAGAGGAGATAGATTCCGATGAAGAAGATACTTCAAGCGACCAATCCACTGAAGATGAAGATTCAGCAGAAGCAGACTCCGATGCCGAAGAGGTTTCTGAAAGCAGGCAAGAGTCTGATGAAGATTCTGAAGAAGGATCTGAAGGTGACTTCGAAGGTGAACCAGAATCGGAGAGGCAAGAGGGTGATCAACAGGAACCCGAGCATGATGAAGAAATAACTACTTCTCCCGAGAACGTAGTTGAGGAAATTCACAGAACATCATCGCCCGTGACTTCAAACGTTCCTCATACCCCTTTTGAGTCAAGAATTCCTTCACCTCCTGCTCCCTCGTCACCTATTCCTACCACGAGCATTCCTGCAGCCGAGATATCCCCTATCCCTGCAGCATCAACCCAGCTTGATACTCCATCAGTCACAAGCATTCATACGGTTGATATACTGTCAAGCCCACCATCGTCCATTCCTAGCTTGTCTTTGCCAACGTATGATATCACTTCTGAGAACGAATTCAATCGTTTCATGAATGAGTCGATGCGTGATCAGCTCAATGTGTCAACTACAGGAGCAATGATGACAAACACTTCTCCAATTGTCACGATACCATTGGTGAGTTCAGATGTGACAATAACTTCAGAGGTGGCAATGGCGACCGACTTGACAGTAAATCCAGAAGTTCACACTTCTTTTCTTCCTCCTTGGCTAATATCTCAAGTGTCGAAGCGTAAAAGCAAATGATTTCTCCAGAGGAACTCGACCTTGAAGAGATAGTTCTTCCAAAGGCTAAAGGGAAGAAGAAGGCAAAAGTATACTCGAGGCTGAATGTTGATAAATCTGGCCACAAGTATGCTGAAATTGGCATACCGCCGAATCAAGAAGGTGATGTCAATATGGAGGACTACACAGTAACAAAGGTCCAGCTTGGCAAGGTTACCAACGAAAGTGCAAAAGCCGATGCGCAAGTCACTTTGGATATCTTGGCGGGAAGGCTGGAGAAAGTAGAGCAAGCTCGTAACATGTACAAGCAGAGGGCAGAGCATTATGCTGCTTGTTGTAAAGAGACTTGCAGTTCTCAAGCAATGCACAACCCGGTAATGATGGTAAGTAGTAAAGAACCGGTATCCAAGAAAGGCGAGAAATTAGCTCGAAAGCGATATTTGTATGACTTTGTTGAAAAGATCATTGAACCGCGGATCTCGAGATAATTTTGGATGTGGATAGAAAGAAACCATGATATTGTAAGCTCACCCGCGAGCGGTGACAAAAGAGGCGTACTCCCGAGGAGGCCCAGCAGAGACATGGAAAAATGCGTTGTCATGGTCGAGTAAACGAGTAAGCTTCGTAAATTGGTGGAGGTTGGGGTAATTCCGACAAAGAAAAGTTGTAGAGGTAAAGAATCAGCGAAACCACGAGGATCCAAAATTGTTCAATCTCTCATTGAAGACCTTCACCAAATGCAGGAAGATGTCGTGGGCATCGCCAACATTCTTGACAAAAGTATCGAGAGAGTTGCTGGTCAACTTCTTGGGGACAATCGTGTATCTTCCCTCATAGGCCCTTGAGAAATATCCCTGATCTTCCAAAGCCATCATGAATTTGTTGATTAATGATTCCGGACTTCTCGAAGCTTCAACGAACATCATTTGTGATACAAGGCTCACATTGGACGCTTTGAAGGCGCATCTTGACAGGTGCAAGAAGGTTCACTCATCTGCCATGAGATCGATCACGAGAATCCACACCATTGTGGATTACACCGTTGGTCCAGATGAGAAATTCGTGCAGGAGACTAGGAGTAAATTTGAAGACTTCCGCGCCCAATGCAAAAAGACGTGAAGCAGCCTCCTATTCTCCAGTGTTAGACATTTCCGGTGCATCCCATTATGCATCTTGTAAATATTTCTCGACATTTTCGAATGTCATTTTGTAAATTATAATTACACCAAGTCCAAAGATGTAATATTTTCAAAACAAATTACACTTTGACTTTGGTCAAAGTTAGGTGAGATCTCCTAAAATCGCTCACCTAACTTTCCCTGATTTTCTCAATCTCTTTCCTTATTTTGCTCATCCCTCTTTCTATATATTGTGAGGGATTTTCATTGTAACATATCTTTTAGTCTTTTGCAACGAAGTGCTGCCCTTTTGTAAGAAAACTTGTGAAACTTTGCGTTCATATTTTGTGAATGAGATTCAATCAATAAAGGAAAGGATTGCAAGCCAAACTTTGTGTTGGATTCGATACTTTTGTAAGTTGATTCGATTTGGTAGTGATTAGTTCGAGGAATCTGAAAGACTCTAAGTAGTTGATGTAAACTTTGTGTTACATTTGTTATTTAGATTGCATTGTTATTTTGTTTATCATTGGTTGAGTGATCTATAAGACTTTGCGCTTATAATCATTCATGCTCATGCATGTTCTTGTTGGATAATCTATGAGACTTTGTGCTTATAATTATTCATTCTCTTGAATACTTTGTTGAAAGATCTACAAGACTTTGTGCTTGTAATCGTTCGTGCTCGTTGACATTTTGGTTGGATGATCTACAAGACTTTGTGCTTGTAATCGTTCATGTTGTTCGAAGAATTGTTGCGTCTAAGAAGACTTTGTGCTTCTAACGTAGCAAACGGTACGTTTATGCAGATCCGACATTGATAAAGCTACGGAACGACTTTGTGCCTTCGTGAGCTTTCCCATTTTATTTTCTTTTGTTTGTTGTTGATTACTTCTGGTATCTCTA
>VDFB02342180.1:0-23761 GCA_007258455.2 Sequoia sempervirens
CAAAGAGATAAATAATCTTATAACACTATGAAGAAATGATCACTTACCTTTAGGTTTTCATTGACTCGCTATTTGCTAATGCAGCAATGCCTATAGTTCTATCTTGCCTATGATCCAAATAGAGAGCTCACAAATTCAGAACCAAACAAAATGTGTAAAAATAAATTGAAGTTTTGATTGTATTTATATCAATCCATATCTGGCGAATTCCGTGGGATTTTTAAATGGTATAGTAAGAATTTGGCGAATCTTGCGTGATTATACAACAATAAATTTAAATGTTGGGTGAATCAAACCTCGACAAAACATATACGTAATTTTCAAGGCGATTATGGACCTAGGATTAGCATGGAATTATCACAGTATTGGAAAAATGGGTCCTCATATGCAATTATTTTTTTAATGTTATTGGTTAAATGGGTCCTCATATGCAATTATTTTTTAATGTTATTGGCGAAATGGGTCCTCATATGCAATTATTTTTTAATGTTATTGGCGAAATGGGTCTTCATACACAATTATTTTTTAATGTTATTGGCGAAATAGTTCCTCACATGTAGTGAACATTTAATGTTGTTGGCGAAATGTGTCCTAATATACAACGTCGTTTTAATAGTCCTGGCAAATATGTGGGTGATTTAATACATGCCTTTGAAATTCTAGGCGAAAATATTAATTAAACCATTGGAAACGTGTAGTTTGCTATGGAAAAATATTAATTACATATGCCTCATAAATAAGTTGATTTGAATTGTAATGCATTGGACCGATAACTTGTAACTGCAAGGGGATGGCTGGCTGTCCCTGGGGAAATCAAGGGATGGCCAGCTATCCCTATGAAGTCCCCATGTTTTTAGGATGTCAGGACCGATTTTTTTTCCGATAAGGGATGGCAGGGGGGACATTTCTGAGGTGTCTGTGCATCCCTCAAAAAATGTACAGGAATGTGTCAAAAAATGTCGGGGATGCATCCCTTAGGAACATAGAAATTAATCAAAAAAATAATGTGCAAAATTACACATGCACTTTCAAATATTGTAGTATAAGTGGATTGACTGGTTCATTTAAGTTAAGTTAGTGATGTCTTTAGTAATGTGGACTTTAAGTGGTATTGTCATTGTTAAGAGTAAATTAGTTATTTTTAGAAATAATTGATGTGCAAAGGATAGTCATTAATGGATTATATAAAAAAAGTGAAAAAATGGACAATTTGTGGGTTTAAACTTTAAAGTCAAGTGGGAGTTGCAAGTATTTGTATAACTGCTTGTGCAAGGGAAAAAGTATAGAAGGGGATATTTTTTATTGTTAAGGGATGATTCTCCTGCTTGGATGCAATAAACTCACAGTCTGTATGTCTGTAGTCAAGTGTAGGTGAAATTTGTGATAAAAAAAATCTTCTTTTCTTATATAACAGTGAGCAAACTCTTTGTTGCTGAGATTTTACTGTGAGCTTTGTATCATAAATGTAGGGGATATTAATAACACAAAATAATAGATTTTGTGTTATTAATATTTAATTTAATTTAATTTGTCTACAAAGCATTTATATCATGGCTTTGTACTACATATATGCGTAGGATACTAATAGACTTTGTGCTATTGATCTTTACTTTAATTTTATTTACATGTTTCTATAAGAAAAGGGAATAAAATTTTCTAGATAATGTTCTGAATTTACTTTTTCAGAAGGCTTCCTATTTTTCTTAAGTACTTTTGGTTAAAAGTACTCAAAATCAAAATGATCTCATCATTCGATGGAGGTGCCCCTCTCAAATTCCAAAAATTGCTCTTTCAGTGGTGATTTCTCTAACTATTACAAGCACATGCTGCTGCTCATTGGATGAGTCATACTAATATTTACAAGAATCACAGTGGCAAGTTTACTTGCTAACACTAATAAAATTCATGACTTGCCAAAATCCATTTTTCTTCCACAGTTGTTCAATACAATCCTGCCAAAAAATTTAACCAGTGCGTGAAGCTTTTTGAAGTCTGAATCGCTGCGATGTTTCAACTTTCAATGCACATCATGCGTATGTAAAATTATGCCATCATGATTGGGATGTACTAGTTACAGTTAGCACAGGCAAGATGGATGAGTATTTTCTTCATCACTACATGTTTTGCTGAAAATGAATAATACCGTTTTGTACCTTTTGGGGGTTTATTTGTGTCTCTCTATCTTTTGCCACGTAAGAATCTGTAGAAAATGGTAATCTTCTACAATTACTTACATTGGATTAACCTATGTATGTCCTAGCACTGAGAATCTGTGTATTCATTAAAACCTCAGATAAATTTTGACTGACTTAATTGATTTATTTGCGGTTAAGTTGAAAATAATGGCCAACATATGCTCTTATATAAAGAGTGCATGAATTTCCAGATGTCTTGCAAGCCCCTACTAAGATTTTTATCATTTTATTTAAATTTTCATTTAATTTTTTGTTTGTTTGTTAGGAAAACATGCAAGCTGACTGGATATGATGTTTGCTTCTTTTGGCCAAATTACTTTTTGGCTAAGGAATCACATTAGCCCATGACAAAACCCATTAATGTGTCCATAAGTTCAGAAAGAAAGCAATGCCTCTTCATTAAACACATTGGCAGAAAAGATGAAATAACCGACGAAGTTAAGACAATACTGTCGTTAGAGTTCCAACATAGACATGGTTACTGCTACTGTAGATAGCTTAGTTTTTGAACAATAATTTGCTTGAACAGACAAAGCTGCTTAACTGATAATCATATAGATAAACACAGACCATCCAGATTTCAGCTTTATCAGTTCTTTTTTCAGTCAATTCAGTGTTTCAAATTTTTTGCATTGACAGCCGTGAGCTCAGATGGGACTGTTTCCTTAAAATCATCTTTATCTTCCTGCCAAGAACATAGGTTTAGTTCTGGTTAAGTGCTGAGTGCTTGTGTAGCGTTGATAACATCCTTGATGCCAAAGAAAGTATTTTTAGCTTATCTTTAAGCAACTGGCATAGAAAACACATAGCAAAGCATTTTATTATTAACTTCTAAGAAAAGGCTGGGAGCAAGATCTTGGTGTGCATCTTCCTCATTTGTGCCTAGATCTTCTGGAGGCTGCATGTAATGTCCCCTTATTAAACTCGTCCTAGAAACAGAATATGCACAAGTCAGGATCAAGAATGGTATTTACCGACACTTAATTTTGAACATGTAATTTGCCTTGAGGACCTGCACACATCAAGCATTACCAACAAATACACATGGTTCCTTAATCCAAATTAATTTAGACAATTCCAGATTGAACATTTTGAGAATAAAATAAATGCATTATTATCTAGTGCATAAAACACATCATAATCTGATATGACTTATTACTCTTGATCGGAATAGATCTTCACCTTTTCCTCTTTCCTAACCTCATCAGTGGATGGAAGAATTACTGTGCCAAGGGTGCGTGAACGGTCTCCAAGTGGATTCCCTCAAGGTTTCCTACCCGTTTTGGGACCATCCATCAATTGACCGAATTACCAGCCTTTCCATCCACAAACTTCCTATCCTCAGTGGGTATTAGCGAAAGGGATTTTGGCCTGAAATCTATTCTTATAGTAAAAGTCATAATAGCTTAATAAGGTACAATAATTGCTATAAGCAACATTATTGTGACGTTGACAAATAATATCCATTAATCTTCAGATGTGGAATTAGTCATTCATTTGTGCTGAATAGGTAAAATTCAATTTACTGACATATTGCAAATGCATCATTTAATTTGCATTAACTTATCATATTGTACTTCAATATATCCCAGATTAGAGCATTATAAGCATTCACTGATATTGAATCAGATATGGGGTTAGTTATCATACAGTAACCCACTGTTAAAGTAATTTGTATTGATTCCATAATCCTTAATGCTTAACCAGTTGGTGAGGATACTTACCTCTGAATCAACGCACTAACTGGATTTTCTCAAGACGTAATTTCCTATAACCCGATCTGTCTTTTCTCTCCATGCAATCTGGTCCTTCACACTTAGGAGATCAAGCATATTACAGGAATAATACATATAATTGTGTATAATAGTAAGATATATCATACCTCAGATTAATAAACATAAATAATAGAGTATGTACAACTTTATTCCATCGAACTGCTATCTATTCCTTATTCCCGATGGTTCAATAAGATATACACAGTTTGCTGTTATCTTTGGTGATTAGCTTTTCAAAGAATATCCTTTAAACATGATTCTGTCCAAAATATATTCCTCTTCTATTCGATATTTTTCATATCTCTTTCTCAAATCTGCACACACCTCTTTCAGGTCTGCACATCTATCTCTCTAGAATCTGCATATCGTATCTTTTGATCTGCCTATCAAGTGTATATCATTTTTCTCCTCCTTCCATTCCATGATTCCACTTTGTTTAAAACATATGAATTTTTATATTCTCAATCGGCAGAGAGACATAATCTTCCATCGCGTCCTTCCTTTTACAAGTGACGTTTCTCTTTAATGTTTAATCGCTATTTTAACTAATTGATATTCTTTATTCCCTTTGGATGAATCGCTGCTATCAAGAGTAGTTGTTAGATTGGTTTAGAGGTGATTAATAATAATAATTCTGTGTAACAGCAAAGATTCATCCTTTTCCCAAACCACAATTCATATAACACTAGCAAGAGGTCGGCGTAGCTCTGAATAGTTTCCACAACTCCATAACACTATGATGAATGTGATTGTCAAGGAGTGAATAGCATGGTGGCTACGAGCTACGATGAAGCCAAGAGTAAACTACAATTCGTCATCCTTGGGCTTTGGTGGTGACTTCGGTGGTGACTTCAATAGTGATAGTAACATTTCACTTAGATTTGCAATGATATATGCATATTGCCACGGCCCCAGAAAGATACTTCAATCATATATATATGATTGTGTGATAAGTGTTAATGTTATAGCAGCTTCGGTAGCTCCTTCCAGCTCACTTATTCCGTGAAAGTCCTAAATTGAATAATAGCCGTTGGCTATTCAATTTACTTTTATTGCTTTGTGTTCAATGCTTCGGCCGACATGAATGAACTCGAATTTCTTAGAAGACATTTAATATTCTTCTAGGCCGACTTCACTAAAAGGATATGAGATTTTGTAAAAGGCCGACATAAAAAGATTTCGGTTCCTATACATATGCACAGTTTATTCACTCATTTCAATAATGGAAAAAGCTCCTTCCAAATCGGTCATCTTCTAGAGAAGCTCGACTCTATCAAATGCGAATACCTACATCAAGTGCGAACAGATTCTATATGTGAATAAGAGACTGCAAATCATCTCTATCGATTCGAATTTGTGTCAAGGTGCGGACTATACCCGAGAATCGATTCGGTAGAATTCGCCAGGATCTGAAGTCACTACCTGATTTGGTTTTTTTTTTCCTTACAAAAGATACGATCTCATCGGTAATTAATCCATTTTACAGTCAGTTGTCAGTGTTATCAAGATCCGAGAGTTGAAGACCCTACGTTATAAACTAAATGGCCACCTTGTGTTGTATTCTAATATTATCAGCCGGGTGTGATCTAAGAGCATTCGGTATTCTTTTATTACAAAGAAGCGCATATTGGTCTTTGTATTTGAACCTTATTGTATTTTGTAAAACTACCACTGTTGCATCAAATATAAGAGAGATCTTTGTTGCTGGGTTTTTCTCCCTCAAGAGGAGGGTTTTCCCAGGGTATATGCTGTGTTATCTTGTCTGATTTTTTGATTTATTTCCTGTGCACTTAATCTGTTCATATAATTTCAACATGGTATCAGAGCGGGTTTGAAGATCGTGATCAGATTATTGCACTCAGATTATCTCACTTGTTCAGTTTGTCAAGATGGTGTATGATTTGAAGGTTGAGGGTTCAAGCGATTTCATGTCTCATTCAGCATTATCAAGCTGTATACCTTCCAACTCCAACACCTGGATAATCGACAGTGGTGCCTCCCGTCACATAACCGGATTCAAGGAGCACCTATCAAGTTTGGTGGAAAAGGATTCTTCTGAACAAGTCATCATTGGAGATGATGCCAGCTACTCCGTAAAGGGAATTGGGACCTCCACACTTCACTTGGATTCCGGCATATCGTTTCAATTGGGTAATGTTCTTTATGTTCCCAGAATCAAGCGTAATCTTATTTCTATTTCAGCTTTGGAAGATAAAGGATATCAAGTTGCCTTCTCCAAAGGCAAAGTTCTAGTGTGGATGCAGAACTCTAATTTCAAGGATGCTCAAGTAATTGGAGTTAGACATATTAATCTACAGGTCTATACATCCCTCTTCAAGCATTGGTTCCATGTCTCCGGTCTTTTGGCAGTCTTTGGCAGCCAGTGGCTCACTTACACTTAGAGCCCACCCATTATAGAGGAAGGTGTGAGGCCTTTCCCTAAATTCCAACCCGAGGAGCCACGAGAGGAATTTTGGCAATACAGAGCTCGCATTAGGTAAAAGAATACTCAAAGAAGCCTTTTCACCATAGTAGAGAAAGTAGATCTAAGATTATTTTGAAGACTAATTCATTCACGTTTATGTGGTCCCTATGTGTTTCACCTGCTGAGTGGTTTTTGTGGCCCATGTTCTCTTTATTGATGATCACTCTAGGAAGACTTGGATTTATTTTTTGAAATCTAAAGAATCTGAGGAAGTTCTAGATAGATTTAAAGAGTTTAAAGCTTTAGTAGAAAATCTTTCTGGTAAACGAATTAAGGTTTTTAGATCTGACAATGGTGGAGAATACACCTCTAGGCGGTTTTGAGGCTTTTTATGCCCGTCTTGCGGGGATTAAAGGGGAGCTACGTGATTTCCCTATAATCCTCAACAAAATGAATTATGCATGAGAAAGGAAGAAACGGAACCATTATGCAAGAGCAACAAAGGAGCCAAAAGCGATGATCCATAATCAAGATTTGCGGAAACCTTCTTCCACAATAGGCGGAAGCTTCTAGGACAACGCATTATATGTTTGCAGAGCGGATGTCCTCGCAAGATCTTGGAGAATATGACTCGGAAAGTAGCACAGGAAGAAGCGGTGTTGACCATTTGGGGATCTCCCCGGTTGTCTGTCTATGTTCATGTTCCCAAAGAAAGACAAGAGACGCCGGCAGAAGGGAATCTTTACATGGGCTTCTGATTTGAGACATCAAAGCTACGAGAATTTTGCATTTCAGTCAGTTGATAGAGATCAGTAGGGATGTCACATTTGAGGAAGATGTTGCATTCAGGAGATCCAGAGGGATTCACATGGAGATTGATAATGAAGAGTCTACTCAGGACATGGAGGTTGACCATACTCCTGAGATTCAGAGGGAGACAATGGAACCAAAGGAAGATCTTGATCCAGTTGAACCCTTGGAACCTACTGATGCGCCTACTGACATTGCTATTGGGAGGAAGAGACCTCTATGGGCTAGTCGCACTATGCAAGAGGCTGAAAACTTTGCAGCTCCTAGAGGCACATTCAGAGAAAGCAAAAGACCACATAAGTTCTCCAGTTATGTTGCATTAATGAGTCAGATTATAGTCTGGCTTCACGTGTTGAGGGAAGCATCCAGATCTTCAGAAGTCACGGAGATGCTATAGCAGTATTAGTCAATTCTTAAGAATGATGTTTGGGACCTTGGATTCTAGACCCGAGGGCAAAGTCGTGGTATCTTCTAAATGGCTATTCAAGTTAAACATCTTTGAGATGGAAACTGAGAAGTACAAGGCAAGATTGGCTCGAGGACACCGAAGAGGGAGTTGATTGCGGTGAGACCACTTGCTCTGTTGCTGGCTACATACATGGGAACCATCATTGCTATTCATCTAGAGGGATGGAGGAATTCCGCAGGATGGATGGCAGAGGCGATTACTCTCAATGGAGTAATTGGGGAAGGGTTTATAGAGCAACTTGATGGGACTTTGAATTCATGGAGGGAGTCACATGCGCAAGTTGAAGAGGCCTTGTGGCGGGTCCAACCTGGCAGGACCACTCGTTGTAGTGCAAAGTTGTCGATTATCTATCAACTTTGGGTTTCTTGAGTAATCTTTGAGATTCAAATCTACTAAAGGTATCAATGGTGATGATACATTAATTTTGGTTTTATGTTGATAGTCTAATCCTCCTTTGGAGAGATCACTAATTCTTAGATGTAAGAAGGTTTAACTTGAGATTTGAGATGAAGGGACCACTTTGGGCTTCATACATTACTTCCTTGGTTTAAAATTACGGCAAGAGTCAGGATGGTATGATTTTAAAATCAAGAATTTTACCATTAACTTAAAGAGATTTGTGATGGATTACAAACCCATACAATGCTCCAGCAAGGTCCAATCTTACATGGCCCGAGGGGCTGCGACTGGATTGATTTGGTGGATCCTACATTGTCTGAACAATGATTGGATCCTTGATGTATCTAGTTAACACTAGACCTGATATTTGTTATGCGGTGAGTGCACTTAGCTAGTTCATGTGTGAACCGAGACAGATACATCTTGTTGCAGCTAAACATATCCTAAGATACTTGCGTGGCATTGTTGGATATGGGTTGAGATATACTTCAGATTGACTTGGACTTACTTGGTTTCGCGGTGTTAGGCGGGGTTGTCCGCAGGGTGGGAAGAGCACTACAGTTGTTGCTGATTTAGAGTTTTGCTATGATTTCTGATGCGGCGGTCTCCAGCAGAGTACAAGCAGGCGAGCATATTGCGCTTGCATGGCAACTCGAGAAGCAGTGTGGCTTCGTAAGCTCCTTGCAGGATTGTTTGGACAATCAATGGAGCCTACCATTATTCATTGTGATAATCAGAGTTGTGTGAAGCTTCTGTCAATCCTGTGTTTCATGACAAAACCAAGCATGTTGAGATCAAGTACCACTATATCAGAGATATGGTACTGCGAAAGGCTGTACAGTTAAGGTACATTAGCACTGATGAGCAGACGGCAGATATTCTCACCAAGCCTCTCGCCAGGGTAAAGTTCATGTACTTTCGAGACAAGCTTGGTATGGTGGAGAATCCAGCCTTGACTGAGTATGAGTCTCAGTATCAGTGAGCCTTGCTTAATGAGTTCTTCTCTGTGAGAGAAGTTCGAGGTGAAATCCCTTGTTAAATGCATTTTCTTCTGTGACGGAAGAACTTGAGGTGAAAGCCCTCGTTTCCACCCTCTGAGAGAGTCATGGTGGATGTCATGTGTGCGACTCCATGACATATGTTGTACTTGTGTTTCACCCTTTGGGAGAGCCATGGTGAAAGTCACATTGAGGTGACAACATCACGCAAAGTGAAGAACAACGAATCATTACAAAGCATCTCCATAATGAATGAGCGAAGAAGCATTCGGAAGCAATGGTACTAGACAAAACGTCCGCAGGGAAAGACGAAACAAGGAAATCAATACTATCGGACTTTGACTCTATTTGACTGAGAGATGTATGCTTAACGTTGCCAAAGGAGTTGCCATCACATTTAAAGAAGTTGCAACCAATGCATAATAGCACAACGCACGTTGTAAAGTTCGGACCAAGAACAGAAAGCCTTATAATGGTAGCGTCTATGATAAATATGGTTCTAACGTGCCACCATATAGATATAAGAGAATGTCATTTTGACCACACTATGATTATTGTTGATGCATATGATTGTGCACTTTTACTGTTCACATGATTACGTGTTCTTATTGTTGAAATTATATGAACAGATTAAGTGTACAGGAAATAAATCAAAAATTCAGACAAGATAACACAGCATATACCCTGGGAAAACCCTCCTCTTGAGGGAGAAAAACCCAGCAACAAAGATCTCTCTTATATTTGATGCAACAGTGGTAGTTTTACAAAATACAATAAGGTCTAACACAAGACCAATATGCAGTTTCTTGTAATAAAGAATAACAGATAGCAAGCTCTAGATCACACCTGATAATATTAGAATACAGATCTAATAATATTTGCTTAGCACTGTAGGTCTTCAACTCTCAGACTTTGACAACACTTGACAGAACCGATCTGGTAAATTCATGATTAGATCACTGATGAGATCGCATTTGTATGAAATCACCGAACTGGTGTATGCGCACTTAGATCTCAGATGAATTCGCACTGATCTTTGGCATAGTCCACACCTTGACACAAATTCGAATCGATAGAGATGATTTGCAGTCTCTTATTCACATATAGAATCTGTTCGCACTTGATGTAGGTATTCGCATTTGATAGAGTCGAGCTTCTTTAGAAGATGACCGATTTGGAAGGAGAATTTTCCATTATTGAAATGAGTGAATAAACTGTGCATATGTATAGGAACCAAAATCTTTTTATGTCGGCCTTTTACAAAATCTCATATCCTTTTAGTGAAGTCGGCCTAGAAGAATATTAAATGTCTTCTAAGAAATTCGAGTTCATTCATGTCGGCCGAAGCATTGAACACAAAGCAATAAAAGTAAATTGAATAGCCAACGGCTATTATTCAATTTAGGACTTTCACGGAATAAGTGAGCTGGAAGGAGCTACCGAAGCTGCTATAACATTAACAATTAAAACTTGTGATGTGAACAGTATTTCAATTAAGTGATCTGTAGGTTTGAATTTTCCCAATTATAACTAAGAAAATTCAAGCTTGCAGGGCATTTAAACTTGCGAATATCACATCCAAGATTCTATTTATCTCAGAATCAACGCTTTCAGGCTTCAGCATAGAAACAATTTATCGATTGTGATCTCGACTTCTTTAATAATAAAAACATATTACACTTATTTTTTTGTTTGAAATGGAGCATAATCGCACTAATTCATTGTAGGAATGCAGAGTAAAGAAGATTGTAGCTGTAGTTGTAGACAAAATTTCCGATTTATAATTTTATTGAGTTTTAAATTTTTTTGGGCCTGCCCAATAATTGTTGAATCCAAGTTTTTCAACCATGACCTTACCTTAACACCACTACCTAGATTTGTCTAAAATCTGGCACCTAAATTGATTTTTGTACCAGTGGCATATCGGCAGTTAAAAAAAAACAGAATTGACTTGAAGATATAGGCTTAGATTCAGAAGAAAACATAGCATCAACAGAATAGTGTGGAATTTGTGAGAAACACGATAGGTTGTTCATTTTTTGAATCTGATTTTATGGCACTAGTCTCAACGATGTTCATAAGTTGATAGGCAGGAATGCAGTCTCAAATGCTCCCACCTTCAAAACTCTGTCCTCGTACTGAGATCATTATAAATAATAAAAGCAAGTTAGAGGTTGCAGTGATCCAAATGAGATTTGCAAAAATAGAAGAGATCAATCAGGGATGGTGGGAAGCAGTATGCTTTCCCTAATTTCAAACGGAGCACTTTGCTGCTTATCAATTTGGTCCTCCAACAATGAAAGAGTTCTTCTGAAATGAACTATATGAAATCATAATGAACAAAAATCATGCTTTGAAAATCCAACTGAAATTTTTGGGTTTGTAAAGCTTAGTTGCATGCGTATTACCTGCTATTACAAATTATATATTGTCGAGCATTTCAATGTGTTGTTGCATTGTTATCCAGGAGATGTGAACAATGTAATGAACTAAATGTTGCTGTCAGGAACTGACAATTGCTTGATTAGATGATGTCAGGAGGGTACATTTCCTGTAAGCTGTTCTCAACTTTACCAAACCCGCAATGCAAGTTTCATGCATGAGACTACTGTCTCAAACAGTCTGACATTGTTTGTTGAACTTTCATATTTGATAGCATCTGTGAATGAAGGCAGGCCAATAGTTGGGTAGCCATAACCACCACCTGCATCACCTATATTAATCATCATGCTGCGCAAGAACTTCGATGTGGCTTTGGATCATGCCTAATTAAATCTGATTTGTTAGACAGACCCATAAAATAGGTTTGTTACTGCAGTTACGAGTAAATGATCAGATCATTTACATGCATGCAAATCGTAGTCCTCATTTTAGTAATGCTGGATTACTCACGAGTATTGGGATGCCAGAGACGAGAACTTAAAATTTAGAATATAGTCTATTGATATATCTGTGGGATTTTTTATTCATTATGTTGATTTTACATTTTGTTCTGTTTGAATTTGATATCTGCTTGTTTTAATGCCATATTAAGTGGTTTGAACTTTGAGTAGTTGTTAGTTTGCATTGCTTCTCTCTGATCCTATCTAAGTATTGATTTTCTTGTACAGATTTTGCTGGTGACATCCACCCTTCCAGTGAGTACTGATCCCTATCCATCATTGCCTCTCTCCAGTTCATATGAGAATGGTCCCAAGCAAAATGGAAGTCAGGACATTGTTGTCAATACCACTGAAGTTGCCAATGCCACTGAAGCTTCTAATACTGAAGTTGCCAAAACAGTTGACGTCGCCAATACAGATGAAGAGATGATTGATGCTAGCATGGAGGTTGATGAGAAATCAGAGACCAATGAACGAAATGGTGAATTGGATGTAATGTCACACAATACTCCTGAGATTCCCTGTAATGGTGACTAGAATACCGTGTCTGAATCTGCTACATCTGACTCCCGTTTCCATATCTCCTTGTTAAATAAGGGGAAATATCGATCGCTTAGTTCTGACATTGTTTATTCATTATATTTTCGAGGATATTTTTAACTTCTATGTTTCCCTGTGCTCCTTTCAATGGAAAGTAGCCTGTGAAAGCTGCGACTTGTGGGAAATTTCAAAGAAAACAAGCAACAGCATATTTATGTACGAATTTTAAAAAATCCTCAAAGGAGCATTCAGGCCCTTCAAATGTATGTCACGTATCATGTTTGTGAGCTGTAGATGATGGGAAGTTAAGCATGCTCCATGTTTCAGTTCTACGAGGCAATGTTGTATCTAATTCTAATTATTATATTAGAATCTGGAAATGAATGGGTGTAAGTGTGTCAGTAAATTTTGGAAACATATACCCTCTGTGTAGCAACTTAGCAGGCTATAGAATTAACGACAGTTATAATCAGTGCATACAACTTGAAATGTACCTCAACATAAGCCAGGTTCAAAAATGTCTGTCAATGAATTTGTATGAAATGTGGTGCCCGTGTAAAAGCTCAAGTGCCATTTTGCATGCAAAATTCTTTTGGTTGGTTTTGTCTAGCTAAGAATCTTATTATTTTATGAACTTTCTTAAGATTTTATTAGGGCATTATTGTTTTAGTTCTGGCTGCATGGTGCAAGGTTTAACACCATTTAAACTGATTTGGAAGTATTTGATCTCCGTTCTGGTCCTTCCTAAAACTCGCCATCCTCTATGAAGCAAGTAAAGCTGCATTCTTGTTGTCTGCAATTTAAATAGAGATGTCTTGCAAGTTAAATAGAGATTTACGACAGTGTATATGTTAAAAGAATTCGCACATGTCAGATTTAGTAACACTATTAACGAGTACAACTATGTGATTACTTTGGGTATATACTAGTAGTTGCACAATATTCAATGAGCAACGAAATAGCTGATAGACACAGACCGATTTTTACACCAGCTAAAGCGAGTCAAGGAGGAAAGTCTTAGCCGCCGCTAAAGAGGTCACAGAGGTTTTATGTACTGAAAGCCGTGGAAATAATTCAAGATGTCTATTCTGTTAGGGCTGTGAGGTGGTGCGTATAGCTGGAAGGAAGTCGTTGACGTAACTTCATCATATTTAATTTGTCCTATGCTATCCAAGTCAACAATCAAAAGGGTCTCTGCCAACTTATCACCTGCAGGCTGTCAGATAAATTGAGTAGCCTGTAATTCATTCATCTCCCCGCCGGCGTCAGATTGGAGGAGATGCCGGTGGGGTTCCCCCACGTAGAATCAGCTAATATCGGCTAATTATAATACTTATTTGATGGTAATTCATTATATCTAAATGAACAACTAAAGAGGAATATTTGATGGTAATTCATTATATCTAAATGACTGGATCCATTCCGAAGCTCAGTTCCATCCCGTTTCGTCGATTTTCATATTTTCCACCGGCTGCGTCTAAACGAGCCACAACTTCAAGAGGAGCCCCAACCTGAACCCATTTGTGCAAACAAGGTGCCTACAAGCTTTAGTAACTTGAAAATTTGGAAAAAAGTTTGGAGATTCAGACAAAATGAAAGTGGTATTTGGAATAGTAAACTCTTTAATAGTGCAAACCGGGGATGGGCTTGAGAAACAAGTGGCATGCATTCAATCATATGAATAAAACAAGCACATTTGCATGAGATGCATATATATTGTAGAAAATTTACACAAAAGAGGCTTTTGACATTGTAGATCATTAATGTACATGAGGTTTTTAGTTTATGAATAGGAATTCAGTAATATTGCTTTTCAAATCCAATTCATGATCTATTACTCCTTATTTTCTGCTTCGTCATGATAGATCATGAAAATCATGACCCAAAAGATCAGTATTAACTAAAATTACTAGAAGATCTTACTCCGTAGCATAACACATTATACACACTATACATAGTGTCGTTATTTGGTTGAAGCAGGTTTTACCTTTTGACAGTTGATATAAGCTTCCAACAAGCACCGATAGTGTGGATGCCCTAATATTTTAGCCTTCATTGCATCCACCTCCCCCTCATCAGTAGTTGTAGCAACATGAGGCCTAGTATTACTATTGAAATGAGGGCTATCAAAGTCACGGGCTTGTGAGGCTAAGGAAGTAATCGACTGGCTTACTAACTTGGTGGACGACGATTCTCCAAAACAATTTACAACCAGTTCTTTGTGAAATTCAAACCGGCTAGTAAAGTTATTGCAACCCCCTTCCATTTTAACCAGCGACACAAAATAAACTAGTTTGGCGGTCAACTAGGGCTCCATTACAGACTGGGAATGGCGTTGTAACTTGTTGGGATCAAACATAGGCGGTGCAGACACAAGGCTTTGGGCGACTTGGCCGTGAAATGATACGTACGAGTTCTAAACCGCCATTCTTCTCGTGATGATGTTCTCGCCGTCGCCGTGGGGACGGTGTGCCGCCTGATTGCCTATCATGGAGTTCACACCCGCGTCTCTGTACTCGCCCATGTTCACACCGTAAAGTGAAGAGCTTTGTGCATTTGGTTGCTCCATAATACACACCAGAATACCCGTGAATTGGTATTCTTACAAAGCTCAAAGTGTGATCTATTAATGCAACATCATTTCATATGGTGATTCAGGATTACTTACTGAACTTTGGAGATCGACCTTAGGAAAGCAGACGAGGCAAGACAACCCACTTACGTGACACATACATTCACCTCAATATAGCAATATCCAAGCCATTCAGATTTCCCCACAGTTGCTTTCGTTTTAGAAAAAACGTGTCCATCTAATCCCTTTCTCTGGATCGAGACATATTAGAGATGCCGTTTATCTTCCCTTTTCATACAACCTTCGTCTCCACTGCAATGCACAAAACAAACTCATGATGCCCAAGCCAGCCGTCGACTTCAATAGTTTGAGTAACTCTTTACCATTTTATGCACCACATAGGGGAGAAGAGCCAGTAGCTACCACCCATTGAATAACCGCCACCTCCAGGTTCACTCCACCCCCCAAAAAAAATTTAACTCTGATCCACAAAAAAACTTTTTATTAACAAATATAAAATTACAACAATACCAATAGAAAATTACAACAACACCAATAGCTGCTCATAACAGAATGAGTCACTCACCAATCAAAGTACACAACTAAACATGCCTTTGCATTTATAAAAGAACTCCACTTGCACATAAAAAGGCCCATTTACAATTTTATTTAAATCATTTACTTTTTACAATTACCCCCACTTGCAAATGTTTGTCCCTCACTACATTTTATATTTACAAGTATACATGCACAGCTACTGGTGCTTTAGATGACATAATCACAAACTCCTTTGCACAGTCTTTCACACACTCCATGTCAGCTATATGTACTTATTTCATTTCCTGTAGGTACCTGCACAATTAAATATAGGTGTAAGGCTCCCCAATTAAACATCAAATCCAAATGTAATGCACAACTCAGTCATATCATCTTTTAAAAACCTACGTAACTTGCAGCTTCAAATTCAAATGCTCTACCAAATTCAAAATTCAAACACAACCACCAAATTGAATGCATATCATCTTTAAAAACCTACGTAACTCGCAACTTCAAATTCAAATGCTCTAACAAATTCAAAATTCAAACACAACCACCAAATTCAATGCATTCAATTGTCAGATTCGAATTCCTAAATAAGAGGGGGAAAGTAGCCAGCAGCATTCACAATTGCATGTTACTCCCAGCAAAGTTGAAAGCAACGACAAAGATTTTCTACACATTCCTCTGCACATTCCTCTGCACATTCCTCTTATATCCAAAGTCTCAGGTATGTACTTATATTTATTTTCATTTATGCAGTGTCTTCTTACTTTATACATTCTACCATTTGTAAAGAAATTTCTACTTTCCATTGCACATACAGTAGGCTAGCATACATATATTTGTCATTTTACATTACGTGTCTCTTGTTCATTCAGCAAATCGATGTATATGTGTGTTTCCTTTGCCTATCCATTGAAAATGCAGACTATGGTACCTATATTTATATTTGTCTGTTTTTCCTCATTTGTCATTTACTTCAGTGTTTATATCAGGGTTTATAGTTGTTATTTATTTTTTCTTATGTCTCTTGTTTATTTTTGGTCATTTGTCAGGGGGGTCATTTATCAGGGTTCAATATGTATATGTGTGTATATATATATATACATAGACAAACACATATATACGTCTATTAGTCTGTTTAAATATGTTTCATTTGGCTGTCCAATACAATAGCGTAGCATTTGTTTATATTTTTCTACTTCCCATTGCACACACAGCAGGCTACCATACATATATTTGTCATTTTACATTATGTGTCTCTTGTTCATTCAGCAAATCGATGTATATGTCTATCCTTTGCCTATCCTTTTAAAATGCAAACAATGGTACTGGTTAATCATTTTCTTCTGCATCTTTCACGACCCATGAAGGATTTATTCGATGATTCAAAAATTATTACTGCTTGTTTATGAAATAAATCATTCCTCTTACACTCCTTTTTCCCACATTGCCTATCCTTTTAAAATGCAAACAATGGTACTGGTTAATCATTTTCTTCTGCATCTTTCACGACCCATGAATGATTTATTCGATGATTGAAAAATTATTACTGCTTGTTTATGAAATAAATCATTCCTCTTACACTCCTTTTCCCACATTGTAGTTATGTATGTATGTATGTATGCAGCTTCACACACACACACACACACACGTATATGTATATGTATATGTATGTATGTATGTATGCAGCTTCATACATATATATATATGCAGATACATACATACATTGCACATACAACAGGCTACCATACATATATTTGTCATTTTACATTATGTGTCTCTTGTTCATTCAGCAAATCGATGTATGTCTATCCTTTGCCTATCCTTTTAAAATGCAAACAATGGTACTGGTTAATCATTTTCTTCTGCATCTTTCACGACCCATGAAGGATTTATTCGATGATTCAAAAATTATTACTACTTGTTTATGAAATAAATCATTCCTCTTACACTCCTTTTCCCACATTGCATTTATGTATGTATGTATGTATGCATACAATGTGCTTTGAACATTGATATATATACATACATATATCTATGTATATATATCTATATATATGTATATGTACAGATATATGCATACATTTAACTAAAGAATGGGATACCCAAAATAAAAAAAACATTAGTCATGTGCGTCAATCGGACCCCAAATAAAGATTATTTGTGGTGTAATGTGTTTGGTGTCTGGTGCTTTAGTAAGGAGATTAATATGTAGGAGTGATTTGTAATGGGTGCGAAATTGATTGTAGAAGGTGCTAACGTGAATTAGACCCATTCACTTTCGAGCGGATTTGAATGATAAAATAGATCTGTTTTATATTTTGCAAAGTTTATACCTGTGTTTTGTATTTATATCTGTGTTTTGCAATGTTTATACACTGTTTTTCTGACACTTGATCACTTACAATGTAGCTGATCATTGACAATCATGGCACCAAGGCACAAGAGGAAAAGATCGGGTCTGAGGCGCTTGAATAGAGTACCTCGTGTAGTGACATTCAATGTTCCAGATGTTGACGAAGAGCCAGCAGTAAACATGGACGAGGAAGTTATTTCTGATAATGCAGCACAGACCAATGAAAATGATGGTTTTGAACCTGCTGTTCATAATACTGACGTAGAAATGGAACCACCATCTGCTGACCAAGTGACAACCCCAGATCATAGCATCAAAAGTTGGTCTATGGATGACATGGACAAAGCCATTGCAGATGTTGAAGACCATCACATGACAATCAGAGGTTCAACGATCAAATGGGGAATCTCGCCTAGCAGTTTGCGGTCATGGCTCAATGGTCTGACATCCACAAAAAAGAGGGGGCCACCTACAATCCTGACTGACGAAGAAGAAGCTGAAATTGTGCAATGGTGTAAAGATATGGCTAATATTGGCCATGGCCTTCAAGTCTCACAGCTTAAGTCAACGATGGCCCACCTGGTTGGAGTGAGGCCTAACCCATTCACAAATGGGATACCAGGGAGGTCATGGTGGGTTGGATTTCGTCAAAGGCATCCTGATCTGACAATTCGAACACCCGAAGGAGTGGACACAGATCGAGCTATAATGCTGCGGCCCGAAATAGTTTCTTCATTCTATGATAACTTGGAGGAGTTGTACAGCAAACTTAATTATGGGCCCAACAACATATGGAACTGTGATGAAACAGGTGTGCAAGCTGGCAGAAATTGTGCAATGAGAGTTATTGCAAAAACAGGGACGAAATGTGTTCCACAATTAATTGCTAAAAGCAGAGAATGGATCACTGTTCTAGCTTGTGTTAGTGCAGCAGGTCAAGCTATACCTGGTTACTATTTGTTCAAGTCCAAAAGGAACATTAAAAACTATATTGTTAACTGTGAGCCAAGGGCATGCATGGCAATCCAAGAGCATGCTTGGATGACCAAAGAATTATTTGTGGCATGGTTAAAACACTTCGCAAAAAATGTCCCAGGAGGTGTGTCACCAACCAACAGAAAGCTTCTAATCTTTGACGGTCATGGCAGCCATGTGGCATTCAAAACGATTGAAGTAGCAAAGGCTATGGGAATAGATTTGCTCACACTTCCAGCACATTGCAGTCACAAATTGCAGCCCCTTGATGTTAGTGTGTTCTCACCATTTAAGAACTACTTCAAACAGCAAAGGACTATATGGCTCTCTGCAAATCCTCAACTTGACATTGGAAGGGAAGAGTTGGCAACACTTGCCAGCAAAGCTTTTGCACAAGCTTTGACTCCTAATAACATTGCAAGTGGTTTTAGAAAAACAGGAATTTGGCCATTAGATCGACATGCACTTGACTTGGATATGGGGCCAAGCCAAGCTTTTGTGGTTGAAGAGGAAGGAACGACATTGGGAGCAGAAACTGAGGGTGATACAGCTGATGAAGAGGCACAGTTCATGGCAGCTGAGACTTGTTTGAGGATAGCAGGTTGGAATGAGGAACAGATTGGACAGTTTGTGGATACCTTTTCTGCAAACATTCCCCCAAATCCAGAAAACATTGAGGCAACAGAAATTCAACAAGAACTAGCAGTTCGATCATCTAATCAGACAGCTAAAAATGAAGAGAGTCTGAATCTGCCATCTGAATTTGAAGATGCAGCTTTGAACGTAGGGGTGCATCTCAATTTCACTCAAGTGGATGAAGGGTTGTCCATGCCATCACCACCGAATGTTGATCCTGAAGATGTAATCCATTACTTCACAACTGGGAGAAATTGGGAGGCTGAAAATGATGAAGAGGATGGAGTCGATGGTAATGACTCAAATGATGAAGAGGCTGACTATGTACCATGCACACAAGTCAATGATCAGCAACCAACAGGCAGCAGAAGCACTTTTTTGCAACTCCCAATGCAACGAGTGCGCCAATCATCTAACAGAGGTCGCAATGGGGTCCTACGCCTTAGTAGGCAGTCTCAAATTTTGACATCGGATGATTTCTTCAATTTGCTGAATGAACAAGAGGCACAGAAGCAAAGAAACCAAGAATTGCAGCAAAGGAAAAAGGAGCAAATGGCTGAAAGGAAGGCAGAAAGAGAAGCAATCCTCGCACAGAGGGAGGCAAATAGATTGGAGCGTGCTGCAAAAAAACAAAAAATTGTAGAGGAGAAACTGAGGCAGCGACATGAAAAGGAGCTTCAAAGGGAACAAGCAAAGATTGCTAGATAGTTGAAGGAAAACCAAAAGCAGGCGGAAAGAGCAGAAAGAAACAGAAGTAAGAGTACTCCTACAACTCCTCTTCCAAGTCAACATCCAATTTTAAGGGACATGATTAACATTTTGTCTCCAGCCTTTGCAGCTCTTAGCAGCCTACAAAATGGGTCTTCTGAAGGCTGCTCTCCACAGTTACAGCTAACTCCAGAGGCAAATCATGCATTGCTTGCTTGTATAGCAAGTGCCATACGGAACAATCCGCAGTCCTCAACATCTTCTCCAGTTGACGCAGAGTCAGTTGACCCCCAAGGACACACCACTTCATAATCAGATATGTCGATGTCTGATTACGATTTTTTGTTGTCAATTTTTTGACCTCGAAGTGTGCTAGAGTGTTTTTTGTAAAACTGAATGCTGGACTATTGTATTGGACAGTCAAAGGATACTAGTTTGTTGTATTGGATAGCATTTGGATACTAGTGTCTAATTTTGTAGAACTAAATGGTAGTGTGTTCTCAAATTATCTAATTCGATGTGTTCCAATGTGTTTTTTGTATATATGAAGACTCCTTGTCTTCTTTCCAAGTTAATGATCTATACTTTTGTGATTCGAAATCAGTTTTGTGTTTGTTGTATTCATCTATCATTGATGTGATTTAAAAATATGACTCACTACTCTATTCAAGATCTATGTTTTGTAAATAATGCATTTGGTAAAGGTTGAAAACATTATAATTCAAACTTTGTATTTTCCCTGACATCAGACTTTTTGAAAATTCAAACTTAATAATTCAATAAGTTTCTATGTATTTTCTCACATCTATGTATGTTGTTTGATTTTGAATTATTTTCTGTGCAATTAATTTGATCACCTAAAATCAACAAATCCCACCATAAATCAAATCCCATTGTTCAGGTTAATGAATGAACATCATCAGAAAAAAGAACATCATAAATGAACACAATGTCTAGCAGGTCACAACCAAGGTAAGCTCTTGAAAGACTTCACTTGAAATGTCATCATGCAAATTGACTTGCTCTTTACAACCTCCCTAGTTGTGTATACATGCATACATATATATATATATATATATATATATATATATATATATATATATATATATATATATATATATATATATATATATATATATATACATACATACATATGTATACACAACTAAGTATATGCATACATATAACTATACATCTATATGCAACATATCCATAAATTAATCTATTTGAAACTATAAATTTTTGAACACATACAGTTGGAAATTAATTTAATTGTAAATTGTAAATGTAAGTTTACAATGAATAATAAAAATGAACATTATAAATGAACACAATGTCTATCGGGTCACAGCCAAAGTAAAGTCTTGAAAGACTTTACCTGATATGTAATCTTACAAATTGACATGGTCTTCACAACCTCCTAGCCATTTGACATGCCTGCCACAACAAACAAATATAATACAACAAACAAACATGGACAATAGTTATTGAAATAAATAAAAAGATATACTAGTTAGTAAAAAACATAGAACAATAATTGAAACTTAGAACAATTTGAACAAAAAATCCTTAATTATTTGGTGTGTTGATAAACACAATTACCAAACTGCCCACCATGAACATCGTTACACCACCTCTCCTTGTTCTCCCATGCCTGCAAGAAAAGATTTACAACCACGGGTAGTCACAACCGAGGCTAGTAACATACAAACATCATATGACCTTTGAAATAATGCATGTACAACAACACATAATTAATCAAGTTCAATTGTGAATATAGTAGTAGAGGACAAAAATTGTGAATGCCATTGGCTGCTATCCCTCTTATTTAGAAATTTGAATCTGACAATTGAATGCATTCAATTTGATTGTTGTGTTTCAAATATGAATTTGTTATAGCATTTGAATTTGTAGCTGCCAGTTACGTAGGTTTTTAGAGATGATATGACTGAATTCTGCACTATATTTGGATTGGATGTTCATTTGGGAAGCCTTATATATCTGTGATTTTTTGCAGCTTTGCATGCATGCATAGAGTCATACAATCATATATCAGTAATATACATTGCAAAGCAGAAAAAACACCTAAATGTGTCACTTTTAACATCTAATTAAAACTCTTTTATCATTCAAATCCGCTCAAAAGTGAATGGGTCTAATTCACGTTAGCACCTTCTACAATCAATTTCGCACCCATTACAAATCACTCTTACATATTAATCTCCTTACTAAAGCACCAGACACCAAACACATTACACCCCAATTAATCTTTATTTGGGGTCTGATTGACGCATATGACTAATGTTTTTTTGTGGGTATCCCATCATAACCATTCGCTTTGCCGCGCGCTGTCTTTGTAGCTGCACATACATACATACATACATACATACACACACATATATATATGTATCTATATATGTATGTATGTGCATGCATACATACATACATACATACATACATATATGGACATACATACATGTATATATGCACATACATACATACACACATACATATATGTATGTATGTATGTATGCATGTACATACATACATATATACATATATGTATAAATGTATGTATGTATGTATGTGCATACACAAATAGATACATGCATACATATATACAACACATGGCGAAAAGGAGTGTAAGAGGAATGATTTATTTCATAAACAAGCAGTAATAATTTTGACATCATCGAATAAACCCTTAATGGGTCGTGAAAATGCAGAAGAAAATGAATAACCAGTACCATTGTTTGCATTTTGAAAGGATAGGCAAAGGATACACACATGTACATCGATTTGTTGAATGAACAAGAGACACAGAATGTAAAATGACAAATATATGTATGCTAGCCTACTGTATGTGCAATGGAAAGTAGAAATTTCTTTACAAATGGTAGAATGTATAAAGTAAGAAGACATTGCATAAATAAAAATAACTATAAGTACCTACCTAATACTTGGGATATTAGAGGAATGTGTAGAGGATGCTTGTCGTTGCTTTCGATACATACATACATATATACATGTATGTATGTATGTGCACATACATACATACATACATACATACATTTTTGTAATATGAAAGATGCAGAAGAAAATGATTAACCAGTACCATTGTTTGCATATTCAAAGGAGAAAGATGTTAGATGTTACCTAAGGCCTGCTGTATGTGCAATGGAAAGTATGGTATGTATGTATGTATGTCTGTATATGTATGTTTGTATGTGTACATACATACATGTATGTACATATGTATGTCTGTAAGTGTATATATGTATGTCTGTATGTGTATATACAGGTATGTATGTATATATGTATGTGTGTGTGTACATACATACATGTATGTAAATATGTATGTCTGTATGTGTACATACATACATACATACATGCATACATGTATGTATATATGTATGAACACATACAGACATACATATATACATACATTATGTATATATGTATGTGTGTATGTGTACAT
>VDFB02342181.1:0-35609 GCA_007258455.2 Sequoia sempervirens
TAATCCCTCTTATTGAGTCTTGCATGACAATGTTTTGTTTCAAAGTTTATCAACATATGTGTTTTAAAATCTTTTGTTGGCATTTGGATAAATTTGGGCATGCATATACCAGACTATTTCCAGTTTGAATCCGAACATCCAGTTCTGGTTTAATTGTACAAGATTTCTTCCTTATTTATATCCAGACCATATGAGAAAAAATATTCTCTACTTGATCTAAACATCTCAGATTTGGTTCATTTGTCCTAGAGTTTTCTCTTGATGTCTTCAATCATGATATCTGTAATGAGCATCAATATAAGTTCTTTCTTTGATCAGCTCCTACTAATTGCCATTTTGGTAGCCATACACATTGCTGTCAAATGATTTGTAATTAAAAGAAGCAAACCTAATCATTAATCTTACAGCGTTTAATTCTAGCAGCCATACAATGCTTTCATATAATTTGTTATAGCAAGAGAGCAAGCTTACGTGCTAATCTTATACCTGACTCTTGCAAGTGACTTTGTGTGGAGTTACTACATTCCCTACTCAAATATTATTATATTTGAGTTACGACATTCCCTACTCAGGACATATGATTCACTCTCTCCAAGAACTAGGACCAATTGAAAGTACCACTTGTCCCAAAAAAAATATGGAGGTAATCCAATGAATTTCAATTAGATGAGAAAATTAAAGAGGAAAAATTGGAGAGCATCAAAACATATAAAGACAAACTGTTGTGTCCAACTTTTATGAGGTGCTCTTTGGATCACTTGTAGATTTGTAGAAATCATCACATTCGGCATCAAGCAAGGTGCGTTTGAATTGTAAGCCTTCAAGCCATTTGTGTAAGCTGTGTGAATATTCAGGGGTGACTACTCATAAACTTTGCATACTCCATCTTCTTTTCTTCCTCTTTAAGTTCACAGCTGTTAGTACAAAAATGATTGTGGTAACTGTGAGTGGCAATGCAAACAAGTGAGCTAGGGGCTGGGGATGTATCCATGTGTGAATACAGGGGTAAGCTGTGTAAATATTCAGGGGTGACTATTCATAAACTTTGCATACTCCATTCGTCTTTTCTTCCTCTTTAAGTTCACAGCAGTACAAAAATGATTGTGGTTACTGTGAGTGGCAATGCAAACAGGTGAGTGGGTTAGATATAGGGGTGTCTGAGGGCTTGTGGACCACCCACAACCCTTGTTTCTGTTTTGTTTTTAAGAAAGCTAAATTAAGGGGATGTATCAAGCCATTTGTGTAAGCTGTGTGAATATTCAGGGGTGACTACTCGTAAACTTTGCATACGCCATTCTGCTTTTCTTCCTCTTTAAGTTCATGGCTGTTAGTACAAAAATGATTGTGGTAACTGTGAGTGGCAATGCAAACAGGTGAGTGGGCTAGACATAGGGGTGTTTGAGGGCTTGTGGACCACCCACAACACTTGTTTCTGTTTTCTTTTCGAGAAAACTAAATTAATAAACTAAAAAAGGGGACACTTAGCCATCCCTAGGACAATCAGGGTACGTCAAACTTGTTCCCAGGATGCCTGGTCTCATCAGCTCAGGAATTCTTGAGACATGTCCCCAATTTGCCTAAGGACCAAAGGACTTCTCCTGCCATCCCTATGTCCCAAGGACAGGAGCAGAGACAGCATCACAGAGCTAGGGGCTGGGGATGTATCCATGTGTATTCTTGATAGTCAACCTTTAGTTATGTTAACAAAATATGATACTCCCACAGGAAGAAGGCACTCCACACAATATCTCCAATTTGAGACCCTAACCAAATATAATACTCTACATATGCTCGACATGTTTCACAATGATATTCACCTTCTCTAAACCTCCAACCAATAATGATGGAGAGGCAAATCACTAATCTCACCAAATGACTACTCATTATCCACTAGTATAGATATCTTAAATACATCTATCTAAAAACTGCCAAGAGATATCAATTTGGAGCTATTTTACTTACTTAAAGTTATTTTATTTTAGTTTGGAACTATTCTATTTAAGTTAATACATGGACATAAATGTTCTATGCTAACTATTTTGAAAATATTAAATATTAATATTTTGATGTATAGATGGCTGTCAAATTGAAGGTATAAGGTAAGATTTTTTGTTAACACACTCATGCCATTACACCGCACCCCTTGCTACCACTATAGAATGCCTCTTGGCATTAATTATAAATAATTTAACAAGTCACCCGATTTGACCCAATACACTTGATCCAATTTAGTTAACTAATGGAATGTGTGCCTCATGTCATATGCCTGGGTGCAGAACATGCCATCCCTCTTTGACATGGTTCATTCCTTAACATGAGAAGAAACCAAATAGTGAGGCTTCATCAAAGCATCAAACACAATAAGACACCATGTTCTATCATCTAGCCATCCAAATGTTATCTTGATTGATGGTATCATCTAACCATTCAAATGTGATCCTAACCAATGGTAGTTCTTGATTTTACCTTTCTCCAAGCCTAATTCCATATTTTGTTGTGCTACTCTAATTCCATGTCCAAAATTGTTGCTCTATTAATTCCACATATGTTTGAGCTTATGTTGTTACTCCTTTGATTTTCCATGTATAGCCACAGTAACTGCTTCTCTAATTCCATTTATGTCCTTAGTAGTTGCTCCTTTGATACATCACATTGACTCTCAATGGCGATGTCAATGTCTATATGCCCCACCCTTGGTCTCCTTTTCTGCTAATTGTACCTCTTCAACCTATTCTAAGTTTTTTTCCACTCTTTTGGATCTTGCATGGATATAGTGATTGAGATCCTAGAACTGACCTGGAACTTACTTGAGTGGTTCAGATCAGGATGATTCCAAGACAAGCACATGTTCAAGTAGTGCTACTAAGATGGACTTTGATGCCAAAGTGATCTCAATTGTTGTTGAAGTGTTGTTGTTGTAAGGCACATGTTGCTGCTGAAGATGAATTAAGTCATCGAAGAGACTTCAATTGTTGTTGAGGACTGTCCATCCTGCCAAAGTCCTGTAAGTAGGCTCATGATGTTGCTGAAGCATGCATGTTGCTGCATAGGTATGCAGTTGGCTGACAAAGTCTGCTTTGGTAGGAAAACTAGTAATTTTATTTGTTAACAATCTGTTGACTTGGCAAAGGCTGTGTTTTATGGGCTTTTGCTCATATGGGCAGGGAAAGGTGGCAAAATAGCAAATGATGTGAGCTGTAGGTTTTTAAAAGTAGTGCCATTGATTTTTAGGTCAAGAAAGAGAATGTAAGCAGCAGCCAATTTAATCTATTTACATCCCTTGTTGGTGATCATTGAGTTTTTGAGGATGGACATAAGGGTGGTTTTCTTGGACACTTGGGCAGTTGCAAGCATGCAACCAGTCCTCTTCCACAGCAACCATTTGTCTTGCTAGGAGTAAGCCACCAAAAAGCGGATAAAAGGGTAACTTCAAGACATTTGAGAGATTAGGTGGGGTTAGGAAGCAACTCTCATAGTAGATTCGACAAGGGAAGAGGTGTGCAGAATCTTTGTGGTTGCAAGAGCAAAGAGGCAACGAGGGAGAGTGTTTAATACACCATATTTCTTCAAAGACCATTGTAATGGCAGAGATCTCCTTGAAATTGACACCTATTAGTGAAGGGATGCTAAAGGTAGACCCTTCCTAGAGTTTTTCACCCATCTAGAGTTTTCTCTAGAGAAAGCTTTGTGTCATATATTATGTTTTTGTGTGGTTCTCTGTTGTTTATCGTTTCCTTCTTGTTATTCAAATTGCATATTGCTGCTGGTGTATAATCCTTCAAGAGTAGTTTGTTGGAAGTTGAAAGGTTGAATGATCTGGAAATCCATAATTGGTGAGCCATTAAGGCTATGAATCTAATGATTTATGGATCATTCACAAGTACTGAGGTCCTCATATTGTTCTTCAAACTCTTTTGTGTATTTCTTTTATAGCCTTTTCTCCATATTCTTCTTGTTCCTCTCCTAATTCTTACTTCTACCTTCTTCATAATTTTCAGATTCATCCTCCTGCTTTTACCTTGAGTTTGCTTTGTCATTCATTATGGGTGATATCATGCAAAGCTACCTTCTTTATTAAGTACCAGAGCATTACAAACTTCTTTTTCACATTAATATTGGCTGTTCTTGAAATCTCTGACCAAAGGTTCAAGAATAATATCAAAACCATCCATAACCAATGCATAAAAATCAGAATGCAAAACATATTTGTTCATAATGAACTTCAAATATTCCAGAGCTTTAACCTTCTTACCATCTATTTGAGTTTCATTGCTATTCTTTGCCTGAACCTATAGCCACTTCGCCAAGTGCACATTAAGTGACACCTACCACTAGCATTCCATAATACAATGATCTTCTTTTCAATGCATCAATAAAATTGGAACTTTGAACTACTTTATTTGGAGCTAACATACTTAACCCTTTTCCTCCATTATTCTTTGTATTCTTCTCCATCATCCTCATCTCTATCATCTTCTTCTTTCAAAGCCAAATTGCTTGGATCCTAATTTTCCTTTTCTTTCTCTACACCATCATTATCATCATACTTCTAAAGCATATATCATGCTTCTTTGACCAGCCTATAAACCTCCACCTATGCATAAATGCTCAACATTGCTAGTGTCACACCTAGAAAAAATGACAATTCTACAGTTCCAAAGGTCAACTTTTGATGGTTGCTACTTCTTCAATACTGCTTATAAAAAAATATTGACAACTTATCAGAAAGCCCTCAAAATGGTGTGGGAATCATCTAAATTAGATAACTTAGCAAGGAAATGAAGCTTCTAAAGTTGACTTCTTTTTCTATAATTGTCTGGTGGAAAAATCATCAAATAAATAGACTGTTTATCTGAATAATCTCCCCCTCACCATAATCGTTTGGTTTTCATGTCTCTAATGGCATCTCTTAGTGTTGATTAAATATCAGAATAATGAGATTACTTTATTGATAGAAGAGCCTTGCTCTTATACACTTTACAAACCCTACAAATTAGGTAGTTAACAGAACGTAACTAAAAGAGTTAACAAAAAGTAACTGAAAGATAACAAAAGCAAACAAACAGGCCATAATCATGGAGACGTGATTATAGGCAAACTGAAAATCAAACTAAAGATTAACTTAACTAAGATAACCATTAATATTACATTTAATATTTAATACCCTCCCTTAATGGTCATCGAACAAACAAAAAACTAAGCCTACCCATATTGTGTTGGTCATCAAAATGCAAAGCGTGCAGACTCCTTCTGGTCAGTTTGCTCCGCTACATGAGCACTTTGCTGAGATGCTGCCTAGTAGACTTCTTATCAGCCAACCGCTTTCTACAATACCTCTGTATATGACCAATCTTCCTACAATAATGGCAAGTAAAAAACTTCTTGGAGCCCTCCTTTGAATCACCTCGTCCTTTCTACTGAGTGGACTTGCCTTTGCCAACGTCCTTGGCAGTAAATGCTTGTTCAACACTTGGAGAGTCACTGCTGCTCCCAAACTGCTTCTTCCACCAATCCTGCTACAAAAGCTTGCTGCATATCTCATCAAACTTCAAGTCAACACTGGTGGATGTAATGTTAAGCGTTTCAATGAAGTGCTCCTAAAAACGTGGCAAACTTTTCAAAGTGATCACCACCATATCCTCCTCTTCTACCTTACGACCAATGGCCTCCAATTGATCGCAAATATTTTTAATTTCATCAAGTGCTCCTGCAAAGACATTTGATAATCCATCATAATAGAAAAGAGCATATTCTTCAAAAAGAAAGCCCTCCCCTTGTCTGAGGTCTCATGAAGATCTTTCAAATGGTTCTAGATCTCCATAGCAAATTTACCAGATGGTATTTCTGGTAACATGTCATCAACAATAGATAATTTAAGAAGCATGACTACCTCCCTATTACTTCCATCATACTTGTCCTGATCCTTCCCAGCAGTAGTGGGACAAACTTTTGTACCAAGAACAAGCTCATCCAAAGACCGGTACTCAAAGATGGTAAGAATCCTCTACTTCCACGTGTTGTAATTCTTTCCATTGAACCTCTGCAAACTTTCCAACATAATATTAGACAAAGACGCCATCCCTCCCATTTTCCAAAGCACAAAAAACGAGGTAAATTATGTGATCAGCTAGCAAAACACTGGACAATCCGCTGACACAACTTTGATTTTTCAAAAATCATCTAAAAAAGGGGCTTCAGAAACTCAACAAAAATTTTATAGAAAATTTTTTCCAAAACTGTGTAAATTTTTAAAGAAAAAATTTTGAAAACTCTACACAAAAAATTTATTTTTCCCAGAATTTCTATCAAAACTGGCTCCAAAAAATTATTTTTCAAGCTGCCATCACCTCAGAATACTGGTACAAAATTCAAGACAATTTCAAAATAAATCCGCTGGCACAAAAACCGAGGCATACAAAACAATGCACCCAAAAAAATCTAAAGGCAACCCAAAAAAGGTCTCAAAAAACCCACCAAGAATCTACAATCAAAATAATTTTTTGACTGGAAATGAAGGGTCAAAACCCTAGCCGAAATTGCAGAAACCCTAGATGCCCAAAAAAATGCAAAAAAATTTGGAAATCGCACGCAAAATGCAAACCCAAATCTTCAACGAACAGCACAGATTAAGTATGAAAAACACGTGCAAGAAAAGACGCCCAGGTCGCAGCAAAAAAATCACCAAGTCACACGGCCTGAAATTCACTTAGAAGACCAGTCAAGATGAGGGCACGATTTTTCTATAGGTCACCAACAACAAACACCACGCGACTTCCAAAGACGACGCCATTAGAAACCATCGCGGTAGGAAGAACGCATTTTAGAAAACAACACGTTTTTAGCAAAAACCAACATGTTTTTAGAAGAAAACGACGCGTTTTTAGCAAAAACCAACATGTTTTTAGAAGAAAACGACGCATTTTTAGCAGAAAACGAAAATCCAAATCACGCGCCAAAAAATGAGAAGAAGCACACGTCCAGACTCCAAAATACCGACAAGATTCTACTTTGTAAAAAATTCGCGAACCCTCAAAAATCAGCCTAAAATATTATCCGCAATTTTGCTTTTGAAAAAATTTAAAAATCTTCAAAAGAAATAAATCACAAATTTCAAACCCTTAAAATTTCATAACTAAAAAATTCGCCCATAAAAATCTGACGAAATTGTGTCTCATTACCCTAGCTCTAATACCATGTTGATTAAATATCAAAATAATGAGATTACTTTATTGATAAAAGAACCTTGCTCTTATACACTTTACAAACCCTACAAATTAGGGAGTTAACAGAACGTAACTGTAAGAGTTAACAAAAAGTAACTGAAAGATAACGAAAGCAAACAAAAAGGCTATAATCACGGAGACGTGATTAAAGGCAAACTGAAACTCAAACTAAAGATTAAGTTAACTAAGATGACCATTAATATTACATTTAATATTTAATACTTAGCACCATATTTGTGACTACTTCTGCAATCTACCATCATTTGCTCGTCCTCATGATTGATCACACCTAAGTTGCCGAATCGAGTACGAGTACGGTACGTCAGTACGGATTTTTTTTTTTTTTGGCAGGGTGGGTACGTTTGGGTACGTCCGTACATAAAACATATAAAAATCATAGATATAGACATATTTGCAGCCTAAAAAGTAAAAACAAGAATTAAATTTAGAATACCACATATCATGCATATGCTAAACATAACTTAGAACTACCATAAATATAACAAATCTGAAATACAATTATACTAAATTAATTTGATATCAATTTTTCAAAACTTGAATGTTACGATAGGCATATAATTATATTGAATTCATTGTTCATTGGTTCAACACTTAAAACAGAATAATACAATTAATAGTAGGCATCATATGGGTCATTAGGTTGATTAAGATCAACATCATCATTGACATTAGATGATGTAGGTAAAAAGTTGAAAAAAACTTTGAAATCTGTGTCGAGACTTTCGGAAACGGTCAAACATGCCACATCGACCAGAAAAACATCGGGATTTGTCTATTTTTTAAAATACGTTTCAAGAGTAAAAAATGCAATACCCTAGTCAATTCCACAAGGTTTTTACACATATCCAATTCGGGTACGTACCAGTACCCGGAATCGGCAGGGCATACGAGCGATTCCAATAACTTAGGATCACACACAAACCATACACAATTTGTCCCAAAAACTCTTTGTATCAATCTAATGGACTGTGAAAACCTCATGTATGCTAATCTAAGTTACCAGTTTGTTTTTGGGTTCAGGTACAAGTACGAGATTCCGGTACACAGATTCAATAAAAAAAAATTTGGGGTTGGGTTCGCTTTGGCCTTTTGGGTACATTAATACAAAAACATATAAAAATCAGAAATATATACATATTTGCAGTAGTAATTAAGTTCAAAATACACCACCATATTAATAGTCAAATAACATAGCAAAAATCCACCACCACTTTCAAAGTCAATTTAATAATACAATACAAGGGCCTTCATACTCCCAATCTGATGTAAAGCCAGTACATTTTTACTCAATCCTCATGCTATGGTTCAATGTTGTGAATCAGTAGAAAGGAGAAATAGCAAGGCAACCTGTTTCTCATGAAGACCAAACACAATGCCATTTCAATATCCTAAACCATCACTTACAACAGAGATCTGGTTTCTATGGTGGTTAGAAGATTCTATATTACTAGTACCACCATCAGAACATCTTTCCGAAGAGATGTGCAAGGATACTGGCATGGTTCATGCCTTACTTCCACTGAGAACATCAGAATCTGCACTCAAAAGTTTAGGGAAGTCAAATGGACTGTGGTCATATGTCCTCCCATACAGTGATATCTTCCAAGTCCCAATTATAAATTCTAACAAATCAATGAATAAACAGAGCTGCCCTTAACATCACCATAACACAAGATGCAAAGTTTACAAAAAGCACAAAACAATCCCATAAAGGAATATAATACAGTTTCTGATGTTGAATCTCCAACATTTTACTCATGCCTAATTTGACTCGGCTGCTCTTCATCAAATATCTCAGCCATCCTAAAGATATCAAAAATATTCGGCACTTGAGAAACCCTAAAAAACAATCTGTTTTGTTGGAGAAAAATGTGAGCAAAGTTGAAATGAGAAAAAAATCACAATTTACAGCCTTTTAAGGGAAAAAATCAGATGATATCCAAAAAAGTTGACGTGGATTCTGTCCAGGTTCGAACCGGAAACGAACTTTTCGTACCCACAAGTGGCATTTCGTTTCCTGCCCGTATCCACAGTCTGAAAACCGTTTCCTGGCCTTTTTGTACCGTATCTGTACCGTACCCCATATCTGTACTGTTTCATTTCGTACCCGAGGCCAATTCTGGGCATACCGGTAACTTAGATGCTAATAATTAGATTTGAGAGTCAACTTTAAACAACCATATTTCCCTTCATATTGCTCAAAATATTTTAGTGACCAATTTTCATAAATCTCTCAGGAACACTTTCCAGCAACACAAGACTCACTTAAATCAAACATATACATGGGAATAACCCTCTCCCAAATAAACTTTTTTTAAGAGATAAGCAAAATTCACTCAATTTATCCATAAATCTTCCCCCATTTTACACAAATCATTGCTCCAATACCACTTAAAAAGTTTTCAAACATCCTGTAATAGAAATATGTTGAATAACAACAATCATGGTAGCATTACATTAGCATGGCACTGACACAGCAAACTGAAAGTGTAAATAGAATTCAATTACATGTGTTTAAAATGGGAAAAACATGTCAGCTGAAAAAAACACTAAAATATAGCAGAAATTAAAAAACGGAAATTTATAAGCAAAAATTAGAGTTTTTTTATAAATGAGAATCCCTCCCAGGTTATGCAATACCCCACATTTTCCATGCAGGTGTTTGTCTTATTGAACAAACTGACAATTATCCCCAATTTCTTTCTGGGTTCAACAAGGTTTGATCAGGTTTTTTAAAAACCCAGCATGCTGATTTAAATCAGCACAGCCCAGGTGTTGGATGCCAACTACCTGTGTAAACTCATTTTTTGTGTTTTATACTAACATGACAACAATAATATGCAAAATAAAATAGAGATCACACAACATACAAGATATCATGGGCCAGGATGCCTCAATATCTATTATGTCGACAAATAGAATATTTAACCTTTAGTATTGTTACCAGGTTCAAAAATTTGGTTTGGTTGGTGAGGTCAAAAACATCAGAATTCTAGAATTCTAAAAACAGGTAAAATTCTTTGTCCCATAAAATTTCACGGAAAGGAGCAGAATGGCACAATAGGGTACATTTCCAGGACAGCTGGGATGAGAGGCCTTTTCTTAGCAGAATGCAGGGGATGGCAATTAAAAAAAATAGGGAAAAAAATTTAAATATAGGTAATTTCATTTATAAGGCATTCGTTGTATATGTTACATATTTTTGTCTATCTGCTCCTGACTTCTCTGGGGCAGATGAGTATAATTCTAATTGTGTCTGCACCCAAAACACCATCACTCATGTTTGCACTGCACTCAATGCTTCGCTCATTTGATCAATGTAACGTTCTTGGTTAGCCCACACCTCCTGATGGGCTGATTCAGCATTTCCTCTCGTGGTTTCTTGATGCAGGAGCATCCAGGCCCACAAACAATCCTGCTCTTCCAAAAACATGTTCTTCCAAATTTCGGTTTTATCTTTGATTTTCCACATTTGTTTCAGGTCTTTTGTCTTTTCACTCAGTTAATTTTGTGGTAGCTGAACGTAGGGTCCACAGGAGTAGGGCTAGACATGAATGTCAAAAGTTTACTAAGTCAAACTGTTATCTCTGCTGGCATATTTATATTGAATCAATCGTTTGAAGGCATTATCACAAATCTGGACATTGCTGTCATGGTGATCTGCTAGGGACGAAAACCCCTGCTGATCCACATCAGGTTGAGATGCTAAACCTCTTCCTGCTGTTCATGAATTCTGTTCTCTGATTCACACACAACCTGAGGCTAACTTCTAGAGTTGCACCGACAGGCTAATCCGTGGGAGACTGGTGGGGGTCACGATTACTTTTGGTGGCCGAGCCAAGGCTCTGGCCACGACTTATCAGCTCACATAGTTCAAGGGTCTGGCAGCAATCATCAGCTATCCTGAAGGCCAGCGATCACAAGAAGCGACTCTTACTACACTCACAGGATTTAATATCGACACCCCACAGCGGCGGGAACCTCTTCCGACTCCACTACTTGCAATGACTTTCAGTTTCTACCTGCAGACAGATCTAGAGGATTTGCGACTTCAGAAAAATTGCTTGTCACGACCATCAAGTCGGTCTGGTTGCAACAGTTAATATTGCCCCCCATATATTCTGTTGTACCCAAAACCAAAATTTTTGCTTCACTAAGGCATTTTGCTTAATTGAGTCTTAATCTTGTTAAAGTGATGTCAGAAGGTCGTTTTTGGGGTTTTTAAATATGGAGTTGGTGTCAGTGTCATGTCAGTCTGTTACTGAAGAAATTTAAGAAAAGTGAAAATCTGAAATAAAATCATCAAAATTTTCTATCTCTGAAGAGGGGAGCACATTCTCAAATGGGCGCCCTATCTTTTAGGGGCTCAGATCCTGTTTTTAGGGTTTGTCACCTCCAGCAGACATTTGTCCGGCATCATGTCAGCTTCGCAACGGGCTATCAAGCTTGTCAAACGGACCTGTTTCGTGCAAGTTACGGAAGATATAGTGCAAAACGAGAGGAGAGCCAGAATTGGCTAACACTGGTAAAAAGCGCAGCTTTTGAGAAAGGCGCCCATCTTTTTGAGGTACCAAATGTAGGTTTTTGACTAAATGCCACCCAAGATGTTTATCTCACTTTTGTTCGAGCTTCGCGACGCATCCGTCAGTGGGTGAATCTGAGTTGCTGAAGTGCTTGAACCTGAGGTCAAATGTAGGGTTAAATCTTAGTCAAAATATCAAAGAAAAAGCAAAAGAGCACTTTTTGAGAAAGGCGCCTGAGCTTTCCAAGCCTTCAATGCTTTCTTTTTGATGATATTAGATATTCAATGTGTCCGTGTTATGTTCAGCATTTCGTTCCCTGTCTCTGTCAGATCAGAAGATGATTTAGCAGCTTGCAGTCGGAGTTTTTATGTTATTCTAGTCAGTTCCAGAAATGGCCAAGTCTGGAGTGAAAAGAGCAACTTTTCAAAAAGGCGCCCTTGTTTTTCACCCCTCAGACGATGTTTTCTTGGGAAATGTGCCTTTGCAGCTGTCGTGCAGAATGAAGTCAATTCCGCAATGAACCTGTGATCCAGTCCTGAAAGTTGATAAATCAGAAGTTATGAAGGATTTATATTTCCCTTCGTTCGAGATGCAGATGTCAAAATTTGACTAAGTCTGAGAAAAAGCGCAGCTTTTGAAAAAGGCGCTTGGATTTTTGAGCCTTCAGATGTCAATTTTATGGTTTTCAGTCTCAAGATACCTTTTGATCTGTTATTACTCAGCTCTGCGATGCACCTGTCAGCCAGCTAATCGGTGGAGTCATTCAGCCAGTGTCAGAGGATGAACAGAGGTCCCGGCAGAGGTTTAAGCCTAAATTTTCATGAAATTTGGCTAAGTCTGGAATTCGTCTTAAGAGCTCAAAGTTGGATTTTCGAAAGAGAGTTGAATGGACGCCTTAACTGGAGTTCTGACTCCAGTTAGACTAAACGTTTTTTGGATTGTCATCTTCAGTTCATATATTGGTATGTTGAGTAATCTTTCAGTTCGCATGTCGAGTTAACTAGTTTGCATGTTCAATTAACTATTTTGCATGTTGAGTTAACTTGATTGCATGTTCACTTAACTGAAGATTATCAGTGAATGTCCACTGGAGTTCACATGCATGGCGAATTTGGTTGCAATTGTGAAGTTTCTGTGAAGATGGCGCTTCATTGAGTGTCAACTGAAGTTCTAAAAGGGATGGCATGAATGATGAAGCATAAATTAGTGAAGTATGGCGCATGAAGTTGTTAACTTTAGTTATCAAAAGGGCCGCCATATTTAAATATTTTTAGTGATGAAGCATAGTTTTGTGAAGCTACGCCCTTTACAAAGAATGATAACATAAGTTCCAAAAGGGTTGTTATTTTTAGCATAAATGTGAAGTTGGCGCTTCACTTTGAATGTCAACTGAAGTTTTCAAAAGGGACGCTTTAATTCTTATTTGTTAATTTAATAAATTTTGAAGATGGCGAATTCAATGAAGATGGTCAACTGAAGTCTAAATCGCATGGTTTTGTCAACTGAAGATTGAAAGGGAAAACCCTAAAGCATGGTGCTTTATTTAGCATATTTTAGTTTCAGTTAACTAAAATGAGGTCCAATTAGAAGCCAAGCGCCATTTTTCAAGCTTTAGTGCTTTATGCGAATTTCAATGATGAAAGCCTATTTATTTCAGCCTTGGCGTCCATTATTTCTTCATTTCAAATTTCAAAGTCTACATTCTTCTTGAGCGAGCAGCAAGCTAAAGGTGCTACAAGTGTCAGAATTCAGCGTTCTTCGTAGCAACGAGTTCAGATTGTTCAGAGGAAGGAGATTCCAGACTTTATTTTCACTTTGCATGCAGGTTTCATCAAGTTCCAAAGAAGAGGTTGGCAGATTTTTCAGAAGCAGACAAGCAAAACTTTCTATCTTCTGTCTTATTTCTTCTATTTCTCACCTTAGGTACTTTCTTCGCATGTCAAAGAAATTCAACACATTCAGAATCTGATCATCTGGGTTCGCATACTTCAGCATCAACAGCAAAACCCATGTCTTAGATTTTTTCGAGAAAATTGCCCCGCAACCTTCATTCTGAAGCTCTGTGCTTTTTTCCGAAGATTTCTTTGCATGTGGGATAAAATCACATCTTTTTGAAAATCAAATCATCTGGGTTTGTTCAAAATTCCGTTGTGCATAAAACCCATGTTCCAGATTTTCTCATGAAAAATTGCCCTGGGAAGCTCTTGAACCCTTGCTTTTCTCGACTAAAAAGTCTCTACATGCCTAGCTAAAGCTCACTTTTTCAAATTTTTATTGATCTGGGTTTGCTTAGAATTTGATTCTGCACAAAACCCACGTTTCAAAAAAATTCTGAAAAACTTTCCCGCAGTGAGCTATTTTGAAAGTTCAAGGAAAGAGCTTTTTCAGAGAGATCAGATTCAGTCAAATTCAAACTAGCAATTTTTTGACTTTTCTCAATCAGCCTTTTGCAGTCCTCTGATGAAAAACCAATTGCAAAATCAGAAGAGCCATACACTTCGATTTTTTTTATTAAGTCACTCGAATTGTTTGTGACTCGTAATAAAACCCTAGGTGATAGAAGAGGCTATTTCATGTAGAAAGAAAAACAGAAGATTTAGATACACAAGAGCAGTTGAAACAGAGTTGTGAGTTTTTGGTTGAAGTGTTTGAAGGAATGATATGGAGTTATGCAGTTCAATTTTGAAAATTGCAGTTGAGTAGGATTAGCATTTGTTTTTTGTCTTGTTTTACTTACTTAAACAAACAATTATCATTGGCTCATTAGGGCATCAGGTTATTAAGTTTCATCAGACTTAGTGAAGTAAGTTAAGTTGAAAAAAACAGAATTTTCAACCGGTTTCCATTATAGCCACATCGATGGAAATGGTGTTATTGTATATTTTTTTTTAAGTTTCAAAAAAATAATCATGCATTGCAACTGTAAGTTTTTTACCATTTTAATTCACCTACACCTTGTGTATATAAATAAGAGCTTTTGCTCATTTGTAATTAACTTTTGCTTGAAAGAGAAATATATGCTGCGCCTACCTTGCCCTCAATATTGCTCTTTTGGTATTTGTTCATGTGTCTTCGCTATTACGATTAATTGTTATGCCACATAGGGTTTCATGAAATTGTAATGGTGAATTCTTTCTATTTTGTGAATCTTTACCATTGTGATCAATTGTTATGCCACATAGGGTTTCATGCGATTGGGATGATAAATCTGTTTTGGGAGTCTTTACTATTTTGATCAAGTGTTATGCCACATAGGGTTTCATAAGATTGTCATGGTAAATTCTTCCCATAGTTTAGATAAATCTGTTTTGTACATTTTTACCATTATAATCAAGTGTTATGCCACATAGGGTTTCATAAGATTGTGATGATAAATCTGTTTTGTGAGTCTTTACTATTTTGATCAAGTGTTATGCCACATAGGGTTTCATGAGATTGTCATGGTAAATTCTTAAATCTGTTTTGTGCCCAATAAACTTGTCTAGATTGAGCTGATAGATGCGCCACCTTGCCTTCAAGTAGAGAATCTAAACTCGTTTATCGTCTGATAGTCAAACCTTGCTCCATTTCCTCACGCTCTGTTTTCTTGGGAGACTGGATAGAATTTAAGTAGTTAGCTTAGTTGTAGTTAATGATCTGCGAAACCAGAAAATCCTTAGCTGCAACGTTCTTGGTTTTCATAACCTTGTGCCTCTTCCAGCTAAGACAAAAAGACAGGAGATAGTTTAGATTACTTTTCCCTTTTCAAGCATTTTTGTTAAGCACAACGAGGGAGCTTCCCCTCCTAATTTGAAGAGCACTCATTCGCAGTGTGCATAGTTGTCGTACCAACTCTTACTCCAGAGGTGCTAGTTGTTACGCCAACAGTTTTCTGGCGCACCGTGGGGCACGAGAAGAAAACTTCAAGAAAAGCTTTACGCTTTTATTTCACGAGAATGATGACACTCTGGCATCCAATTGCATGATCCACACAGAAGCAATGGATGACAACAACAATGTTGACAGGCGACGTCCACCCCCATTACCTTGGGGTAATCACATTGGACCTTTGGCTTTTGAGGTAAATCATGAGTTACCTAAAGGGTCAAGGAAGTGTTTTCCTCGGTTTCACGGCGATGGAGCTCAACACCCGGAGGACCATTTTTCTGCGTTCACAACGGCTTGCGCCGTCTTGCACGTAGCACATGAAGACATCGCGGTGCGTCTTTTTGTCGAGACTCTTGTGGGAAATGCTGCCGACTGGTTCAATCACCTGGCGCCAGGTAGTATCACAAGTTGGGCAACTATGAGCGAGAAGTTTTTGGCGAGATTCAAGCCCGTTGAAGACAATCATATGTTGTTCGCCCAGCTCACAAATTCAAAGATGGAGCCCAAAGAACACATGAGGGATTTTGTGGCAAGATTTAATCGTCTTGTTGCAAGAATTTCTTCTACATTCAATCCATCACCAGAGATTCTGATAAGCTGTTTCATAAATGCTCTTCCATCAGAGATAGCCTTCTTTCTGAAGACGGCCAAAGCAACAGAGTTGAAGAGTGCACAAGAACACGCCATCGAGTTGGAGGATAATATGATCACTTCCGGCTTGATGAAAATAGATTCTATCAGATCTCCAGTTCAGCAACCGTACCAGCCAAAGAGAGACAATCTTCAGTCACGGTTGCCAACATCTCCACCAAGATCAATGATTGAGGCTGCACACAATGCAGTATTTTGTCCTTTCCACGACGATGATGAACATTCCGGATCCACATGTCCAGAGAACCTGAGAATGATCCAAATCTTGGGATACACTGAAGCTGCTCCCAGTTCTAGTTTTGTACCAATACCAAGTTCGAATGTTGTTTCACCACAAACGGACAACTTCGATGGCGACTCCGTAGCGGGATACTTTGATGAAGAACCCGTAAATGAAGAAGAAGAAGAATACCGTAAGTACGCTCCTCCTGTGTCTGCACATGTTCAACACTTCAAAGCACAGAAAGAAGAAGAAAGGCGAAAATCAAACGAAGAGGGTGAAGAAGTTCCAACCACTTCCAAACCCAAATCTTCACATGAGATTACTATGCTAGTTGTTCAAGAGACGTCTTCAACAAATTTTGACATTGTAGCTTCCATGATGAAGACCAAGGTACAAATCTCCCAACTGGAATATCTTCAGGACCATCCAGAAGAACTAGATCAGATTCTCAAGGTTGCAAAGAAGCAGGTAGTACTCAAGTCATCTGTTCCAACAGAAGCAAAGCCTGAAAAGGGTCCTGGTAATTGTGTGACTCTGTCAGAAATAAAAGTTGAAGACCAGAACATTTCTTGTTCTGAAAAGAGATCGACAGAGGAGACAAAGTCATGGACAATACAGTTTAATAGAGATTGTTCAACAAAATTTTTAGAAGAAGGGGAATTGATCATATCCCCTAAAGAACAGTTGAACCCAATTGCACATTTCCTGCAATTGGAATTAACTGAAGCTGAAAAAGAGGTGCTTTTGCAAGGCCTAAAAGATGCCAAAGACATGGGAATCAAACTCCTATGTGTTAAAGGTGATGCAGAGTTGATCGATGAGACGGTCAAAGGATATTATCAAATCAGAATAGATCACCTACGGCATTACAGAAATCGAGTTTGGAACTCGATCGATTGGTTTGAAGAATTCGACATCCCCAGGATGGACAACAATAGAACTAATACCTTCGGGGTATTAGATTTCCCATTTGCATCATATTATGACTTTTGGCAGAGTACTTGTGCATGGATATATGAATACCTAAGAATCTTCATTCCAGAGGGATTGCCTCCTGCAATTCCCATCAGAAGAGAAGTCAAGCCTTTCAGGCAGAAATGACATTGGTGGGAGGCTCTTCCTGCTGCCATGCAGCGGACAATATTCAAAGCACTTCATCTCTTCGGGGGTGGAGTTAATTTTTTTTTTTGTAAGTAATTTTTATGTTTTATCGTTATGTTGTTTTTTTTTCCCCGTTCTGTGATGTTATGTCGTGTTATAGGTGATTTAAGTAGTCTTGTTTTAGGTGATTTTAGGTTAGGTTTTTAGGAACTTTAATGTTTTTAGGTGATTAGGGTAAGTCCTAACTCCATATACCCAAATTATAAAGTCACTGGTCTACGAAACACTGAGATTCTAGGGATCTCCTATGCCGTAAGTATCCGACATGGTCACCAGACGGAGCCTAATGTTGTACCGAAAACCAAAAATTTTGCTTCACTAAGGCATTTTGCTTAATTGAGTCTTAATCTTGTTAAAGTGATGTCAGAAGGTCGTTTTGGGGTTTTAAATATGGAGTTGGTGTCAGTGTCATGTCATTCTGAAGAAATTTAAGAAAAGTGAAAATCTAAAGTAAAATCATCAAAATTTTCTATCTTTGAAGAGGGGAGCACATTCTCAAATGGGCGCCCTCTCTTTAGGGGCTCAGATCATTTTTAGGGTTTGTCACCTCCAGGACATTTGTCCGGCATCATGTCCCAAGCGGGCTATCAAGCTTGTCAAACGGACCTGTTTCGTGCAAGTTACGGAAGATATAGTGCAAAACGAGAGGAGAGCCAGAATTGGCTAACACTGGTAAAAAGCGCAGCTTTTGAGAAAGGCGCCCATCTTTTTGAGGTGCCAAATGTAGGTTTTTGACTAAATGCCACCCAAGATGTTTATCTCACTTTTGTTCGAGCTTCGCGACGCATCCGTCAGTGGGTGAATCTGAGTTGCTGAAGTGCTTGAACCTGAGGTCAAATGTAGGGTTAAATCTTAGTCAAAATATCAAAGAAAAAGCAAAAGAGCACTTTTTGCGAAAGGCGCTTGAGCTTTTCAAGCCTTCAATGCTTTCTTTTTGATGATATTAGATATTCAATGTGTCCGTGTTATGTTCAGCATTTCGTTGCCTGTCTCCGTCAGATCAGAAGATGATTTAGCAGCTTGCAGTCAAAGTTTTTATATTATTCTAGTCAGTTCCAGAAATGGCCAAGTCTGGAGTGAAAAGAGCAACTTTTCAAAAAGGCGCCCTTGTTTTTCACCCCTCAGACGATGTTTTCTTGGGAAATGTGCCTTTGTAGCTGTCGTGCAGAATGAAGTCAGTTCCACAATGAACCTGTGATCCAGTCCTGAAAGTTGATAAATCAGAAGTTATGAAGGATTTATTTTTCCCTTCGTTCGAGATGCAGATGTCAAAATTTCACTAAGTATGAGAAAAAGCGCAACTTTTGAAAAAGGCGCTTGGATTTTTGAGCCTTCAGATGTCAATTTTATGGTTTTCAGTCTCAAGATACCTTTTGATTTGTTTTTACTCAGCTCTGCGATGCACCTGTCAGCCAGCTAATCGGTGGAGTCATTCAGCTAGTGTCAGAGGATGAACAGAGGTCCCGGCAGAGGTTTAAGCCTAAATTTTCATGAAATTTGGCTAAGTCTGGAATTCGCCTTAAGAGCTCAAAGTTGGATTTTCGAAAGAGAGTTGAATGGACGCCTTAACTGGAGTTCTGACTCCAGTTAGACTAAACGTTTTTTGGGTTGTCATCTTCAGTTCATATATTGGCATGTTGAGTAATCTTTCAGTTCGCATGTCGACTTAACTAGTTTGCATGTTCAGTTAACTAGTTTGCATGTTGAGTTAACTTGATTGCATGTTCACTTAACTGAAGATTATCAGTGAATGTCAACTGGAGTTCACATGCATGGCGAATTTGGTTGCAATTGTGAAGTTTCTGTGAAGATGGCGCTTCATTGAGTGTCAACTGAAGTTCTAAAAGGGATGGCATGAATGATGAAGCATAAATTAGTGAAGTATGGCGCATGAAGTTGTTAACTTTAGTTATCAAAAGGGCCGCCATATTTAAATATTTTTAGTGATGAAGCATAGTTTTGTGAAGCTACGCCCTTTACAAAGAATGATAACATAAGTTCCAAAAGGGTTGTTATTTTTAGCATAAATGTGAAGTTGGCGCTTCACTTTGAATGTCAACTGAAGTTTTCAAAAGGGACGCTTTAATTCTTATTTGTTAATTTAATAAATTTTGAAGATGGCGAATTCAATGAAGATGGTCAACTGAAGTCTAAATCGCATGGTTTTGTCAACTGAAGATTGAAAGGGAAAACCCTAAAGCACGGTGCTTTATTTAGCATATTTTAGTTTCAGTTAACTAAAATGAGGTCCAATTAGAAGCCAAGCGCCATTTTTCAAGCTTTAGTGCTTTATGCGAATTTCAATGATGAAAGCCTATTTATTTCAGCCTTGGCATCCATTATTTCTTCATTTCAAATTTCAAAGTCTACATTCTTCTTGAGCGAGCAGCAAGCTAAAGGTGCTACAGTTGTCAGAATTCAGCGTTCTTCATAGCAACGAGTTCAGATTGTTCAGAGGAAGGAGATTCCAGACTTTATTTTCACTTTGCATGCAGGTTTCATCAAGTTCCAAAGAAGAGGTTGGCAGATTTTTCAGAAGCAGACAAGCAAAACTTTCTATCTTCTGTCTTATTTCTTCTATTTCTCACCTTAGGTACTTTCTTCGCATGTCAAAGAAATTCAACACATATTCAGAATCTGATCATCTGGGTTCGCATACTTCAGCATCAACAGCAAAACCCATGTCTTAGATTTTTTCGAGAAAATTGCCCCGCAACCTTCATTCTGAAGCTCTGTGCTTTTTTCCAAAGATTTCTTTGCATGTGGGATAAAATCACATCTTTTTGAAAATCAAATCATCTGGGTTTGTTCAAAATTCCGTTGTGCATAAAACCCATGTTCCAGATTTTCTCATGAACAATTGCCCAGGAAGCTCTTGAACCCCTGCTTTTCTCGACTAAAAAGTCTCTGCATGCCTAGCTAAAACTCACTTTTTCAATTTTTATTGATCTGGGTTTGCTTAGAATTTGATTCTGCACAAAACCCACGTTTCAGAAAAATTCCGAAAAACTTTCCCGCAGTGAGCTATTTTTAGTCTTGTCCAGAGCTTTTTCAGCCTCTTCAGAAAGTTGTCAGAATATAGCCGTGTTCACAGTCAACGGGCAAGTTTTTCAGAAGGCGGTTCAACTAGACTAAATTCAAGGCCAAATCAGTCTTAATTTAGGTTTTCATCAGAGCAGCTGACAATGAAGCGTTAAGTTGCTAAAGAAACAGAGATTACTTCATTTACGGAGCCGCCAAAGTCACTCAGATCTTGTGCCATTATCTTCGTGAAAATGGTACCTACGCTGATCTCGAGGTTGTAATTTCAGCTAATTTCAAGAAAGCGGCTGAAGATGTCAGAGATTATTATTTTTGGACAGCGTCAGAGTGCCAGAAGACAGAGTAATTGATGAGTTTTTGGTTGAAGTGTTAGACCGAGATGACATGGAGTGATCTGCCAATTGGAACCTGCAGTTAATTTCAGGGTTGAGTCATGAGCAGCAGTTAACTCGACTTTCAGTCTTGAGTTTACTTGCTGACTTAACACATGCTTATCTCATTCTTGGAATTATCATCACATGAGTTAGGGTTAGGGTTTTCAGTTAACTGAAGGTAGTGGCCAGTTAACTTTGCTTTAAATAAGGACGTGCATGCTTGCACATTGTCCATTTAGGTTAAATGTTCGGTTAACTGATGGTAGCTTTCCAGTTAACTGTATAGTTTACTTTATTAGGGTTTAATAATAAATCTTGCATGCATTGCAAGACAGTAGTTAACTCGAGGTGATTTTAGGGTTACCTACACCTTGATGTATATAAATAAGAGCTTTTGCTCATTTGTAATTAACTTTTGCTTGAAAGAGAAATATATGCTGCGCCTACCTTGCCCTCAATATTGCTCTTTTGGTATTTGTTCATGTGTCTTCGCTATTACGATTAATTGTTATGCCACATAGGGTTTCATGAAATTGTAATGGTGAATTCTTTCTATTTTGTGAATCTTTACCATTGTGATCAATTGTTATGCCACATAGGGTTTCATGCGATTGGGATGATAAATCTGTTTTGGGAGTCTTTACTATTTTGATCAAGTGTTATGCCACATAGGGTTTCATAAGATTGTCATGGTAAATTCTTCCCATAGTTTAGATAAATCTGTTTTGTACATTTTTACCATTATAATCAAGTGTTATGCCACATAGGGTTTCATAAGATTGTGATGATAAATCTGTTTTGTGAGTCTTTACTATTTTGATCAAGTGTTATGCCACATAGGGTTTCATGAGATTGTCATGGTAAATTCTTAAATTTGTTTTGTGCCCAATAAACTTGTCTAGATTGAGCTGATAGATGCGCCACCTTGCCTTAAAGTAGAGAATCTAAACTCGTTTATCGTCTGATAGTCAAACCTTGCTCCGTTTCCTCACGCTCTGTTTTCTTGGGGAGACTGGATAGAATTTAAGTAGTTAGCTTAGTTGTAGTTAATGCTCTGCGAAACCAGAAAATCCTTAGCTGCAACATTCTTGGTTTTCTTAACCTTGTGCCTCTTCCAGCTGAGACAAAAAGACAGCAGATAGTTTAGATCACTTTTCCCTTTTCAAGCATTTTTGTCAAGCACAAAGAGGGAGCTTCCCCTCCTAATTTGAAGAGCACTCATTACGCAGTGTGCATAGCTGTCCGTACCAACTCTTACTCCAAAGGTGCTAGTTGTTACGCCAACATATTCATAACATAGAAGCATAAATCTGCAAAAAATCCCGATTAATCGCAATTTTTAAAAAATATGCAAGCTGGACGATTTTTTCCCCAATTTTTTGAAAAAAATCATTGACCTTTTGGTCAACAATTTCTTCCCATTTAAGACTGCAAAATCGCCAAAAAAACGTGTTTAAAACCTGCAAAAAAACGCGAATAACGTCATGCTGATTTTCGCGCGAAAAAAAAAATCATGAGACCATAGCTTGTTGCTTACCATTATTCTTTTATAGAATTTTTCCAAGCATCCATAGCTTGTTCCAAAGCACCTTTTTTAGGCCATTAAATTGATTAAATCTATTTTCTATAATTCATGGATTGAACTCTGTATTTTATTTGCTCTCAATGTCTGTATGCTATGGAAATGCCATTAAATTTTTTTTAAAAAGTAGTTTCTGACTGTTTTTCTTCAATTTTTTGCATTTTTTGTAAATCCGATTTTTTCCCCATTTTTTCAAAAAATCCTGAACTTTTTGTTTGCTGATTTTTTCCCCAAACGATTAATGCTGCTATGATTCATATTTAATTGTGACAGGCTCGGGTGTATAGCTACTGCGCACAGAGTCTTGTTTCCATTTGTTTCCTGTAGCAGCAAGGCTAGCTGTGTGTGCAGTGAGTACATATGTTGTCTGTTACTGATAAGTTGAGCTATTTAATAAGCATCTAATTCAGTTCTATGAGCAGACCTGTTCACTCATTCCTGGACCTGTTTATGTGTCTTCATTTATCTGTTACATAGATCAGTTCTGAGTATCATTGGCAAATAGATCTGGAAGTGTCTTTGTGCTTGGATTCATTGTCCATCTGGATCTGGGTGCAAGCAATCTGTCTTGTTAACATTTATTGCTGTGGAGTGAAATCTGTGTGTGGCATACATAAATCTCAGTCCTTCATTTGTGCATCGTGGGTTTGATCTGAAGTTTATGTCATACTGTGCTGTGCCCTAATGTTGATAACTTGATATAAGCCGATTTATGTGATTGGAAATTAATCAGATCTGAGTGTAAGATCGGAATGCTAACATTTGAATGGAGTATACCGTATACGCTGTTCAATTCTGAATGAATCAGTCTTCTATCTGTGACACCCTCATCACGTTGTGGGCCAATTTGAGACAGCATATTACAAAGTAAACCACTAATCTCACATAGGATGTCCCATTATCCAACATAACTAATTCCACAAGATACCCATTTGACCCAATGTAGCTAATTAAAGAGAATGTGTGTCACATGTTTACATCTACATCACCCATTCACATAAAATAATATGCCTAGGTACATAACAATCAAAAATTTCTGTGGGGGAAATTTTTTGCACATCAGCTGATACTCATAAACTGTGTATTGAAGTTCAAATATGATATTCATAGAACCAATTTAACAGCAAAATGCTAAAATATTAACTTATGAGTGCCTGCTGAGAAAATACTAAGAAGCCCCTTCCATAGTACCACTGTGAGACTTTAGGGATCAGGTCAGCATGACATCCAACATGTTTCCAGCAGCTGATAATTTTGCTGTAAACATGTTTCTAGCAGCATATTATTTCTTCTAAATGATCACCCTTCCCTCACCAATAACACTATGGTTCCCCTCAGCCTGAGCCACGCTATAGATGACATTCTTAGACTCCTTGACCTATTTCAAATAGACAGTCTGACAAAATTGTTGTACTCATCCAGCTGTTTCGTTATGTTCTTCATGTTGTAGGTAAAAGAATTCTGAAATTAAAATAGCTGTATCACTCATTGAAGATGTGCTCCCTCTTGTCTGTTCTACGCTAGCAATATTTTTTGGCACTTGTATTATTCATTTGTGAACATTAATATAATTTCTTAATTGCAATATTATTCTTTTCAGCTTTGGATATTTACACAAACCAGTCATGTTATATTTTGCTTAGACGCGTCAAATTATCACTTGCATGCATTTCCAGAAACACTGCCTAAAAAAGGTAAATAGTCTTAATGAAATGAAACAATTTTAAACATCCACAAGACCATAACAGTCTATAGTACCACAAAGTCAGCACTGCAGAATGATGAGAATTCAATTTACACAGGAGCAAATCACAGGCAGTCAGATCAATTTTGGCACAACAGTTCCCTTCAAAAAACTGGACCTTCTTTTATTAGTTTTCATTAGGGCTTCTGTGGGGAATATTTGTCACACATTAGCTGATACTCATAAAACTGTGTAGTTAAGTTCAAAGATGATATTTATGAAACCATTTTGACAGAAAATACTCCCATATTCACTTAAGAGCACCTACTGAGAAAATATAAGGAAGCCCCCTCTATAGTACCACTATGTGACTTCAAGGATTAGATCAGCAATAACCTCCAACATGTTTCTAGCAGCACATTAGTTTACTAAACAATCCCCCTACCCTCAACAATAACACTATGGCTTCTCTCACCCTCGACCACTCTAGAGATGGCATTCTTAGACTCCCTGGACTATTTCAAATAGACAGTCTGACTAAATTGTTGTACTCATTTAGCTGTTTTGGCAGGTTCTTCATATTGTTTCTCAAATTAAAATGGTTGTATTGCTCATTGGAGATATGCTCCCTCTTGTCTGTTTTAGGCTAGCAATATTTGTTGGCATCTGTTTTGTTTGTTTGCAAACACTAATATAATTTCTTCCATACTTTTCTTTTCAGCTTTAGATATTTTCACAACTACTTATGTTATATTTCAGTTAGAAGCATCAAAATATCAGCTGCATGAATTCTGCAAACATTGTCCAAAAAAGGTAAACAGTTTTACTGAAATGAAACAACTCTAAACATTCACAAGACCACAAGAGTCTATTGTACCACAAAGCCAGAGCTGCAAGATAACAAAAAATCAACGTACACACAGGAGCAAATCAAAGGCAGATTGATCAATTGTGGCACCAAAAAAACTGGACCTTCTATTATTAATTTCCATTAGAAGTTAGAACTTATCTAATTTAGCACATCTTGCCTCTCCAAAGTGGAAAGATGTGGAATCAACCCCTGATGCATAAATTTGCTTGGCCCAGATATTACCATCGGCAGAGTAATACATAATGAAGAGCAATTCTGCCTCAACCACCCCCAAAGTGCAAAATAGATACTCTTCTCCCAGCGTTTCCTTAGTTCCCTTCTCTGGACCTACTATTATTAATTTTCATTAGATTCTCCAATTCTACAAGTCTTGCCTCTTCAAAGTGGGAACATTTGGAACCAACCCTGAGGTATAAACTTACTTGGCCCAGATGTTACTACAGGCAGAGGAATACATAGTGAAGTGCCATTCTGCCTCAACCACCTCCAAAGTGCAACATTGGCATTTTCTTCTCCCACCCTTCCTTAGTTCCCTTCAAAAACTGGACCTTCTATCATTAATTCCCATTCAAACTTATCCAATTTTGCAAGTCTTGCCTCTTCAAAGTGGGAAGATATGGAACCAACCCCCAAGGTATAGTGTTACTTGGCCCAGATGTGACTATAGGCAGAGCAATACATAATGATGTGCAATTCTGCCTCAATCACCTCCAAAGTGCAAAATAGGCATTCTCTTCTCCCAGCCTTCCTCTGTTGATGCCCATCAACCAATTAGATGTCTGAGTTTATGTGAACTAGTCCTCGTTTGAGTTATGAACATCTTTGTCCTCCATTCAGTTTCTGCCTCTATGCAAGCCTTTTGTTGGTGTTCATGTGTAATGTTAAATTTACTAAGGTAGTGTTGTCAGTTACTTCCAAGTTTCAACATGGCTGTGTTGTTTCTTTCGAAGTTTCTTTGTCCATATTGTTAACTTAGATTTTACCCTTACAAATTGTTTTATTTTGGAGTCCGTGTAAGAGGGGGTCATTTGGAATCAAATATAGGAGTAAAGTAATAAGGATGAGGCTTTATTGTATATAGACATTGCCACCAAAAAATGGGCAAGCTTCTCATCCATGTACCCGAATTTTCTAATGACCATGGGTTTTCTTGTGAACTGTTACATTCAGCACGGGCAGGTGTTTGAGCCATGAGCCTCAGCAGCTCATAGAAGAAAATCTTAATAAGTAAGCCAAAGATGGACGGAAGAGTAGAAGTAATATTTAATTAAATTGTTCCATTAAGGAAATGAACAATAACAAAAGGTCCAAAAAAAGCATCATTCGAACCGATGGAATAATAAAAAATAAAACCCAAAAAAGATGTGCGCGGCAAAACCTAATAAGCAAACCATAAAATCCATCAAAAATAGGATGAATACCAAAAAATTAGACCTTACTTCGAGAACGAAACCTGGACTGAAATAAAGCCAACAAAAACCATTGCGAAAACCAGCACTAACTCTAGTAAATAAATGACTCGATTGCATTCGACCAACAAAAACATTTGCCAAAGCCAGCGCAAACCCTAGAAGAAAAGCTCATTTTGAAAAAGAACTCCAAAAGTCTTCTAAAATTATCTCATCATTAATTCAAACATATATAGACAATAACAATTTTAACTCACCTGTGCCAAAGCTTTCTAGACAATTACAGATAAACAAAACTGAAAATTCAAGGCAACATTCCCGAAACTGCACTGAATTGAGCAGCGAAGAAACGGACCTGTAGAGAGCTTAAAGCGCGCTCTGCTAATCGGGAGGAACACTGTCTTATCGAAAGAAAAACTCGGGAGATTTGGGGAATTTGTTGAGCGCAGGTGAGAGTGAACCCCTTGCAACGAGGGTTTGAAGAGGTCTCGCATATCATTCCCAAATCTAAAAGTTGCCTTCATGTGCTGCGCTCCAATCATATATGTTTTAATATTGTTTGTGCAATATTATTGGACCTTTAAAAAAATATTCCAAGGGTATATTTTGATTTTACTTTCCTATGATTGGGGAGATGATTTGTGAAGAAATTTTTAGGGCACTCAAAAGAAGTTGATTGCAAGCCAAGGTCCCTCCCAATGTTGCATTTGTTCTTATGTTTCATACTTCCTCTTAGGAAAAGAGTTGATTCAATACTCAATAGTACACTTTACCTTGTTTAGATGGCTTTTAGTGGGGGTATCGGTAGGATAGTTGATCCTTCACTTTGAGTTTGTTTAGCATTAACAAAGGTGTGTTTTGCATTAAATCATAATAAAAATAAAAAATAGTTATCAAGGTTTTGAGGAAATAAAGTACTAATTTAGGGTAGAATATAATGTTTTATAAGGATGACAAAGATTAATATATATATTTCTTTATAATTGTATATCTTTGTGTATAGAAAAAGACTGTATATAATTCATTTAAGTCTAATGATGTTCATAATATAGTTAATCATGTGATATTAAGATGTTTTTAATTAAAAAAATTCATTAATTTATATGTCAAAGGGTATTAAGTTATTTTTCTTCATAATAAAAATTCTTTAAAAAAATTCTTCATTTATGGGCTTCATCGAGTTGATTTGGCAGTGAATCCTAGGGTGGATGTGAAATGGAAACCCCCAAATGAAGGATGGGTAAAATTGAATTTTGATGGGGCTTACTAGGTTAACCCAAGCCCAATAGGAGCAGGTTGCATCTTAAGGGACTATGAAGGTAACATTGAGGCCGAATTATCCAAATTCTTAAGGGAAGGAACAAATAACCTAGCAGAATTGCAAGCAGCTTGGTGAGGGATAAAGCTTGGCATTCAATTAAAAAACAAAAAACTTCATATTGAGGGGGATTTGTTGATCACAATTAATATTGCTTGTCGAAGATCAAGTGCTAATGGGAAGCTTGAGAAATTTTTGAATTTCCTATTTAAGGATCTAGATTTCTTTGAGTATAAAGTAACCCATATCTACTGAGAAGGGAATGGAAAAACGGGTCATCTATCAAAATCCACCATAGATTTCCCTAGGGAAAATGAGGTGGTTGGACAATAACAAAAAGCATTCACACACGTGAAGGATGTCTCTTGGCCTTAAGGGTCAAGGCGCATTAATGGCACTACCGAGAAATGATGGTGTAGTAGTAAGGTGGTAGCGAAGGGGCTTTATAGCTGTAATGCTAAAAAATGTTGTCGGGGACAATTTCACACTTGTTTGGGCCCTCCTTGTGGAATTGGGCTTAATGTTGCCTTGATTTAGTGTTGTAATGTGGTTGAAACATTCACATTAGGTCTTGGGCCCTTGTGAACTAATGAATTCAAATGGTACCTTGCTAAGGTGTTGTAAAGTGTTGTAACACACTTTCACACTTTTCTAAGGTTTTATTAATTAATTGAACCTAATAAACCTCTTTTTAATCAAAATAAACCTTAATCTTGCCTTATTTGGAGTGTTGTAAAGTGTTCTAACACACTTTCACACTTTTCTAGGCTTTTCATTAATAATTGGTTTTTCTTATGCTTTAATTGGCCCTATTTTGCATCCACGAGCTTCATTTATTACATCTTTTCAAGGATAGTCCCAACACCAATCATTAGCCAATCATAATTCAAGTGTTTCAAGTTTGAATGGCCTATATTTAGTAATTTGGGACTCATTCGCCATCTTGTGCAAATGATTCCCACCTAGATCTTTTGGTCCCGAACCTAGTTTCACACATTTCTAGGCATTTTTTAAATTGGTCCCAAAAATTAAGCCTAGTGGGACTCATCTGCCACCTTGGGCGAATGAGCCCCATGTGGCTCAAAATCAAAATTAATTCAAATTTTTGGTGGGATTTTATTCTCCTAGATCTAATGTCAGCTTGGAGTCTTGTAATTTTGGGAATTCTTGCATAATTGAGTATAAATACAAGGTTCTTTCACTCATTTTCACCCCAAGCATTCAAGTGTTCATTCTTATAGAAAGTTTGAGTTCACAAGCATTCACAAGAGCATTCAAGGGTAGATTATCAAGCTTTTTAGAGTGGCATTCAAGCATTAATCATCATGTAAAGGACTGCATGCATCAAGTATGTTATTGTGCTAACAATTGTGATGTAGGGTTTTATGATTCAAGCAAGTGTTTCATTCAAGATCAACATAATTCAAGCAAGAGTCAAGATCCACATCCATTGTAGCGATCTCGAGCATAATTGCAGCACTTTATTACAATGGTTTGGTGAGTTGTAACATTGTCAATTGTTCATTCATCATTCTCTATTCTTATTTGATTTCATTTCAAGGATTGATTTCCAATACAGGGTTTAACCAAGGCAAACCCCTATCCACTAACCCAACAACATTTTCCCCTCTCCTTTGTGTGTGATTTGCAGGTCTAGGTAGCAGATTTCCTAAGGAGAAAAGTTGGAGAAAAGTTGTCAAGAGCTCAAAGTTGTCATCAAGCCTTGGAGAACATTGGAGATCACTTATAGATTACAAATCAGAGATTCGGATCCAGAATTCAATCAAGAAGGACAAAGCAGACAGAGAAGAGCAAGATCATATTTTGAAGCTTCAGAAAATCCTAATTGGAAAAATTCACCACTTCTAGCGAATGAGTCCCAATTCCAATCAAATTTCATTTTTTTGCAGATTCAGATACCCATTTGGCAGATTCTTATTCTCACACAAAAACCTAGTTTTTGGACTGATTCGCCCAGCTTGGCGAATGAGTCCCAGGTAGCCTTAAAGTCAAAATTTTAAGTATTCCAAAGCTCCACTCAGCCATCTCCAAAGTTCCATGTGCACATCTTCCTTTTTGTAGTTTTCTATTTTGTTTCATTTACTTTTCTAGGTTATTTAGTGTTACTTTGCATTCAATTAAGGTTTTGCATTGCATCTTGCATTTCATTATCTTTTCCAAGTCTAAACATGGTGGTGAACCCCTTATTATTTCATATTCAACCACTACAACAACCCTCTTGCAAGATCTCTTTCTCTTTTTCATTGAGATCTCAAGGGTTTGTTCGTGAGTGAAAGTGAAAATTGTCTTTCTAGGTCCTAAACTCTAGGAGGGAAAGCCAGAACATTTTTCCACCTTTCAATAGCTTGGCTTACAACTCATCCCCCACACCAAAAACAATGAAAATCACTATTTTCTTGGGTGCCAAAGAAAGGAAAATGGCCTTCAAAGGAGTTGTGACGAACTACAAGCTAAGAAGAGTCTTTAACGTAATGGATGTGGAGATTCTAAAGGTTGTAAAGAGAGTCCTTGGGTTCTATTTTCTTCAATCCTTATATCATTTATTTGTCAATTCTGACTTGGCATCCATATTTTTGTCTTGGCTTCTACAAGTACATGAGGAGAAAGTGACGATCTATTGGTTGATGCAGAAACTAGTGAAGGAAAGTTGGAGGGAGGGTATGGAATATTATTTGGAGATGGCAGTAATGGGAATAGGCTTGAATCCTACAAGTGGGGTGTGGTCTGAGCTCACCCTACACTACAATGGTTTGTGGATTCCTTTCCTTTTGCACTCTATTGATGAATACAAGGAAGGCCACATGGAGGAAGTTAAGGACAACATCAACCTGTTGAAGGAGCTCTCAAGAGCCTTTAGGAGGAGGAGCCCATAGCCTTTGTTGACCCTTCCGTCCCGCTCTAATGAATTGTTGGTGTCATTGAGCAATGAAGAAGAATAGGTGGTAGCGATGGCGAGGGCTTTTGTTGACAGTAGTTGCTTAGATGTCGTCTAGCAGTGGGTGAAATTTTGGATTTTTGTGTAGTCTTGTTACTATAACTGTTAATCATTTGATGTTTCTGGGTTCGGCCCCATCAAGTTGATTTTAGTGTATTAAAAAATCTTCTAAATTTTTAGGTTATTAATAGTGTAGTTGATCTAATATTAAGAGGTGTTTTTTTTATAGATATAACTAATCACTAATAAGTTCAAACACGATATTTTTCTCTTTTAAATATTGTCAAATAATATGTAATAAAACATTGTGGTGAGTCAATTGTAAAGTGGTTTAATAGTAAACTCAAGAATTTTCAAAGTTTCATTATTACTATAAATGTTTAATGGTGAAAATTACACATTTGTGCTTTTTTATATTATGTTTTGGACCCACTCCAAGATTAGAGAGTCTTACATGCAATAACTAATCTACACTTGTGGGATATTCTTGCATAAATTTGGTTGATGACATCACCACATTCTAATTCTTTTATCATTAATCCCTGAAGATTTCATCTTAACTCCCAATTTATTGTTTTTCACCCTATATCAAGTTTTTTGGTGTAAACTTTACCCAAGTCACTTTCATAACATAGATCTAAACCTTCATATTTTAAAATTCAAAATTACACCTTGTTTATTTTTTCAATAGCCATTGTGAGTTGACATAATGCATATTTGTATGTTGTTGTGGATATTCACTTATTCATGATCTAAAATCATGTTTGAGATCATCTAGGATTAATGAAATAACATGTTATAAATTATTTACGAGAGCATTATAATAGCCCTATAAGGGCATTACATTAGCACACATCATCCTAGGTCCATTGCACACTTGATTGTTGTCATTAATCTTGGTTCATTATCTTTAAATTGGTTCAACATGGGGTCTAATTGAGGAGAACTTCATCTTGTAATTTAGCATATTCCCTAAAGGTGTTCATAAACAATTATAGTCTTTATGAACATTCAAATATCAAAAAATAAGGCAAGAAATTTTTGATAGCCCATTATCTACTAGTTCAATTTTGTGAGTTATAGTTCAGGTTTGTATCTCAGAAAATTTGCACAATTATAAGGATTAGTTTTATAGGCACAGATCTGAACCAAATCAACACAATCAATTTAGATTTTGAGACCCCTGAATGATCAACCCTAAAAGTTGTAGCCCTTTGGAAAAATAATTTTAGAGATCTATAGCTTCACTTTCCTACCTTCAAAATATAGCTAAGTATAACATTTTTATTTTTTTTAATTTTTCATATTTATTATCTTTATTTTTTGACAAGGAGTCTAAAAAAAATGAGTCTTTTAAAATTCTAATTTTAATGATGCATTTGTTTTTCAAATTATAAATTCATTTTCAAATATCCTTTGTGTACTTTGAGGAAGTGTTCTCAACCTTGATGGACTCTAGAATGAGTCATTTTTTCTAAATGTCGACTTATTGAGTTCAGAAACAAGTATTTTAGCTCAAGTAAAAATTCCTAAGTTTCAAGCAATCATGCAACTTTTATAAATTATGCATCCACCTCTACTTTCTACCAATTATTATTATTAAAGTTTTGGAACTACCCAATAGCCAAGAATTTTTAACAAACTACACATCAAACTCCACTATTCACCACATTATACTACAAAGTTCCAAGACATTCTTCTATTCGAGCAATAATTACAAATTTATGTCTAACTTCCACTGTTCGAGTGACTACATTTAAGGAGCTCGTACCTTCACACATACAAGAAATTTGTATATGTTATACAACGTCATTTTTAGTACTTTATTTTACATTTTTTGTTGTCTCTCTCCCTCTACAAATTGCATCAATAAAACAACATCATGTATGCACATTCACAATAATATTCTTTACCATTACTCACTCATATTGTATTGTTCCAACATTTCTAGGTTTTACAACTATTTTTCCTTCATTCACATTGTGCTAAAGTTTTGACAAACCCTCGTTCTATACAATTGCAATCACAATTGTGTCATCAAAACAAGGTATTTATACATTTTTTTTTTATCATAAGATATTTTCTTCCCATTTACAAAGTATGTCCTAGATTGATTTTATTTGTGGATGTTGTTCATGTGATTTTCAAACCCCATCCTTAGTTGTGATGTCTTTAGGATTTTTTATGATGTGGTGTTTATTGCAGTGCTTAAGTGTTTCTCCCATTTATAAAAAATTGTGCTTGAGATGGGTTCATAAAACTTACCTAATCAACCTCTTTCCCAACTTGATTTCTATGTCAAAGTTTTGGAATCCCAATATAGTTGATAATTTTTTGAAAATTATTCATGCTTCTCTACTCTCTGTCAACTTGTAAACTATGGAACTTCTAGGATGTCATGAAAATGAATAATTTTTTTATAAAATTACATCCCAAACTATCATTTCTATCACTTTTCTATTTGTTCCCATTGGACTTTTAGGCTTCCCTTACATATTTTCAAATTACTTCTAAGCTTCAAAACCCCACCACTTTATTAACCTTATGCGATTTAACTTTCTTTATTTCTTACTATCATTGCTTTCCCCCTGTGCATACATTGACCTAATAATTTGTGAAAGCATTTTCTATTGGTTTTTTTGCAATATTCATGGCATCATCCAAGGTCTAACAATTAAAATCAATGAAGTGTGATTTTAATGGAGTTTCATTTCCTTACAAGAATACCTGCACCCTTAAAAATTGTTAACATGAACCTCGGTCACACTAAGCCAAGTACACTATAAATAGTGGCATCATCTAGGCTTATAGCATGTCCTTGTTCAAATCACCCCAACTCTAGTATTAGTATGTGCCTAACATTATGATTGTGTGAAAAGGAAAATAGTTAGACCTACCAATGAGCTTATTATTGATGCTACACCTAATTTCATTAAAGAAATGTTTCATATACAAGTTCATAAAAAGTATGCTCCTTTAACACTTAATTATGCAAGATTTTATTATGATAAACATCTAGACTATTGCATTAATGACAGTTAGTTTAAAAAGTGAAGGGTAATCATTACTAGATTTCCAAAGATTATTTACAAGAGTGATTTTATTGAAGATATGAATGAATTGATCACCTCATTGAACAAGGTCATAGGGAATCTAGTTGTTAAAGAGTTTCACCCTTGGTTGTTCCAAAACATGATCACCATTACTAAAAATAAGGATAGAATTGTTTGGGGAGCTTTGATAAGTGGTCATTTGCATGATCAACTATATGATGTACAAGAATGCAAATATTTCTTTATGACTTCCTATATTTTATATCTTTAAGAAAGAAGAGTATTATTTCTTGGACTAAATAAAGTAAGAGTCATCAACATAGATCAAAAGAGAGTATAAGAACATTACACATAACTAGAGTTGAAGTAAAGCCACAAACAATATAACAAGGTAAACATTGTCTTTATTTATTAACTCATAAATCTATTGAAAAATAATCTTAAGAGAAGGCTTTCATTAAAGGCTACTACTATTACAAACACCTAAAATTGATACCTCATCATTACCCAACTCTTTCTTCTATAATTGATTGAATTCAACCCATATTATTCAATTAATTATCTCATTCCCATCCCCTTATTATTATTTAATTAATAAAATTACTATTCATCACTTTTCACCTGCACCTTATTTCTAGCCTTAATAATTTAATCATCTTCCTCTTACAGTCCACCTTAGGTAAATAAACCGAATTATTTATTTACTTAAGTCCCATATCTCTTTCTCAAATTGAATAAATATTTCATTTATTTAATTTCCCTATTTTCCTACACATTCCTTTAAGTGAGCTAATTCACTTAACCCCTTAATCCCTTGCTTGCACAATCTAATCCTAGTCAACTCATCTCAAATCATGCACATTCCCTACATTTGTACAAAGGCATGGGCCTTTGTACATGTGGCATGCCCTTGGTACCATGTTACAAGGGTCAAAGTACTTGCCCATCCCTCTTGGGTACTCTAAAGTACCATTTCCATCTTATCCCTCCAATATCTCCAAGGAGAATCTTCACCCTTTACTCTCCACTTAGTCAATCTCCCTCCATCTCATCCAATCACATGAGGAGACTTATCCTCCTCTCATCTTTCCATGACTCTCAACCAATATAAGCCATTGATCTCTTTCTTTTATCCTAGCCAATCATTCCTTGGGTCAAAAATCTATAAATTGGCCTCAACCCAAGCCAATCAAATAATAACAACCTCTTTATGCAACCTTATGTTGCTGGAAATAACACTCACATCCAACCATCCATGAGTACAACCATCTCTATTTGGTGCAACAAGGGTTGATTTTGGTAATATATTTTATGTTTTTATCAATGTTTACTAACCCTTACACTTAATATGAGTGTTGTTTGTCTTTTGAGTCTAGAGTGGGTTAATATTATTTTGGCTTACTCTATCAAGCTCAAAATTATATGCACACAAGTACCATTGTAAAATAAGAAGTTGGTTTATTCAATTTTCCACATTTGCATATATTAAAGTTGGAGGTTTTACTAACACCCCATATAAATTCCCTAAGTATCACGACAACAAACTCATATTGTTGGAGTTATGTAGACAATTATGTGATATGCATAAATTACCTTCTAGCAAACATAAAACATGTGTTCAATTTCTAATTACTATTATTAAATATTCTTA
>VDFB02342182.1:0-22218 GCA_007258455.2 Sequoia sempervirens
TTACTGCTGGAACACATTTTCTGTTGTGCCAGAAGATGAAACCTGTTAACGCCTGATACAAATGCCAAAGATAAACGAATTCACGAGAGGCAGTTAGTCCATGTCCCGAATCCGAAGGGAGATGCTAGTGATTAGTCCAACAATCCCCCCATCAGCATCAACCTAAACTGCAAAAACTCTGAATAATTCAATTTTTGTTAACCATGTGTACCTATCATCCAAATTTATTCCTGTGAGTGCTTACTGGGAGCTATGCATTACCATAGACGATCATTATGTTGTAAAAAAGGTGCTACTGTGATATTGATGAAATTTTATGTATATTTCCTTGTTTCAATGAAGTGTATACTTTGACTTCCGTGCATTTTGTCTCTTCTTGATACAAAAAACCTGAGACTGGCTCTTTCAATACAGATCTATAAGCTTGGCATTTTTTGTCTGAACTAGTCAAATATTGTTGTAAGTCTTCAAAATCAATTGGCCTAATATTGTGCTCCCCATAGCTCTGCAATACCCAGCTTTATACATAAAAGGAGGACCTTCTAGAAGTTAATCGAAGATTCAAAACTGTTACAAACGTGACTTGAAGCAAAAAGCATCATAATTAAGGCAAGAGAGATGCTTACATTTGGAAAGTTTTGGTAGGTGTCCACCAATGTCCAGAATTGAAAATTACTATATCTGCATCAAGCCACCTTTTGTTTGTATAATCTATTTTGTCCAGCTTAAGAGTGTAGTGAACCCTTTTAGGTACATTTTTAGGCGGACTACCCTTTTGTACAAGAAAAGGTGACCGATAGTACTCAATAGTGAAGTTATAAGAACTAAACCGGACACCCAGAAAGCGAATTCGCTTTGTAATCTTGTTTCCATTTATTTCATAAACTGACCGCTTATCAGCTACACCCTGCATAAGAAGGCAGATAAGAGACTCCCATTGTGTTCTGGCCATTGAATCTCCGACAAATACGACACGCAATCCTTGTAATCTTTGCAGAATATCAGATGGCTTAAACCTGCCGCCACACCAAGTCTAGTCAAGACCACAACCATTCCCCATATATATAACATCAGCTAAAATACTGCATTCAAGAATACTATTCATGAGAAGATAAAAAATTAACAAAATTAAAACAAGATATAAACATAAAAAATCACAAACAGAAATGCAGAGAGTTACAAATAGGAATAGTGCTCTTTAAGATTTGATGCGTACAAAAAAGTCAATTGCACACCCAAATATTTAAATATACCATACCTTGGTATGTCGCAACCCAGAGGTTTCCATCTCCATTTCATGTAATCTTGATCTTTCCTGCCATTGTTCTGACAACGAAAGCCACGTTCCGCAAAAGGGCAGGCAGAGACATTGTATAAAGGGTATGTCTCGTCATAAACCCATCTTCCACTGAAAATATCACAACTAGAATTTGAATTGAAGCCACTAATGATAGTATTAACTGCAGCACTGAACTGTGTAGAAGAAACAAGCTCCTCCGATAAATGAGTTTGAAAATATCCCTGACTTGCAATTAATGTAAAGAAGATGAATGGAAGGATGGCTGCCAAGCAGCACAAACTACGATGCCCAATCTTGCGATATCCTCCTGATCCAAAGCTATGAGTTCTTTGACCAAATTGGCTAGTGACAGCTCCAATAGCATTTGACAACTTTTTGTGAAATACATCACTGACTAAAATCAAAGAACGAACCAATCCACGGCCCCTCATCTTGAACTAAATTGGCGGCCAACTATCAAAATAAGATAGTTTATCAGGCCTTTAGAGATGGCATAATCTGCTTTCCACTGGCTTCATCCATTATCCTGCTGCCTGTATTAGGAGCCCCAACACTGATCCTAAAGAGGCTATCTGTGATATGAATTAATTTGATTTCCTTATTCTCGTAATAGCAAAATGACGTACCAAAGGTAAGGTAAGGCAGACCAGCTGGGCATAAATAGGCGAGATTATTGATATTTTACGTTTTGCAGGGCTTGGATGATTTCTCTAGTAATTAGGTATAATCCCTTTGTCACCAGGATTGCCTAGTCTTCGAGCAGCAACCAGTATATGTCCTCAGCTGCAGAATCTCTTAGTGGCCAAACTTTGAACTCGGATTTCTTGATAATCATAGCTTGGCAATTGATCCCTGAGCCTATGCAGCTCAAAATCAAAACATATATAGAGTACAGAATGAGACAGCAGAAATCTTGCAGACATCCTTCCACATCTAGAAGACCGATCCCCAGTCTGATGATGCAACTTATTTCACCTCTTGGACTGATTATTACAGGCTGCGAGGTTGTGGGTTTCAATAGCTTGCATTTACTTGACCTGAAAATTTGCTCTTTGATTGAAACTCAAAATACCCAGTACAGGTATCAACGCCTATGCCTGAACAGCCCAAAATCCCCAGTAAACAGAAGCAAACAGATATAGTTGAGTTAGGCAGACTCACATGGACTGATTCCAACTTCTTTAAGCAACTTGAGTGGAAACAAAAAAGAAAATTAAAGATAGCCCCAAGTCTATAATGAGTTCTTCCACCATTTAAGAACACTAGAAATGATAAGCACAATAAATTGAAGAAATCGTACCGAAAAATCCATCTGAGACTAATAAAAAAAATATGAATTCTTTGATCCAAAAAAACATAATAAAAACAATAATAATTGAGAATCCAAAAACCCACTAGAGCACTAATAAGTGAACTTTTTCATCCAAAAAGCATTACAAAATCAATATTAATTGAGAACCCAAAAACCCATCTGAGACTAAATCACCAAAGCATGAATTCTTTCATCCCTGAGCATAACAAATACAACTCCGGGACTAAATCACCAAATCACGAATTCTTTCATCCCTGAGCATAACAAATGCAATAATAATAGTGAAGCCATCTGAGATTAAACCGTTAAACTAAAAATCCTTTAACCCATAGGAAAAGAAATTAAAACAGTAGACCTCTTCTTTTCTCTCCATTACAACACTGGAAACAATAACAATAGACACTATTGAATCAAAAAATAGCTTGTACAAAACCAGCTAATGACAGTGATGAACCCATCTGAAATTAAAACAGTAAACCTCTTCTTTTTTCTCCCTTACAACACTAAAAAGAATAAGACAACAGACAAACGAACAAATCATCCTCAAAGGTAGGCCTAAAGCTACCGAAAAGAAAAACCCACCAGAGACTGGACCAGTAAAACTCCATTCTTCTATAATTTACCAGAACAAAAAAACTCCTCTGACTAAGGATAAGTCAATACCTGCAAAAACGCCACATTAGACGCCGCCAGGGTCTCGGACATTTCACTGAGTACTTATTTAACTTCAGTGGACACTTGTCGTTGAAAAAAATTCGCAGCACGAACTGGTCACTAGATCTATCCGTCTTGAAGACTGGATATTATTTATACAAACAAACTCCACCCGCTGAACATGCTACTTACCAAACACCAACAGCAAAATGGTGTGAGGATTACTTCAGACGAATTAGGTGGGCCTCTTGACATTTAACGAAGCGCCAGCCGGTTAAGTGATGTGATATGATACTTCCAGAATGGCCCATCTTACCATGGATCAGATGAAATCTATTGGAAGATTATCTTGTCAGTGAAGAAAAATTTTGCTTGTCTGAGAAGTCGGTTGTTTTGTAAGGTTGATGTTCTACAATAGAATAGAATAGATTATGCACATGTGTTGTTGCAGGTATCTTTGTCGGAATTTGTCTACTTAAAATTCTTCGCTAATATAGCCTCTACAGTTAATGCGTCTCGAAGAGCGTTTTATAATTTAGTGAGGAGGATGTCGACCCGCTTGGCCGGTCGGAAAGACTGTACGTAAAGCTTTCCTTACAGGTGTATAAAGTTAAGCCACATATATCAAGGGACCCCCAAAGCGCACCAGTGCTTTCCTGTACTTATTTGCGAGGCATTCCGGGTCTATGACCAGGGAATGGAATGCTCCTCAGAATTTTTGTGTTTTTTTATATTTTTTAAGTTGTGCAAATTTCTAAACATGAAAGGTGCAGAATTAATCCAAATAGTTTGGAGTGCATTTTTGGGAGCTGGGACTATGAAAGGTGCAGAATTAATCCAAATAGTTTGGAGTTTTTGGGAGCTGGGACTGTATAGAGGCTGTCATTTATTTATATTATTTTGTGATAAGGAAATTGGCTTTCAACTGTAATCTTTTTTTTAATTGATTTATAAAATGTATTAATTAATGTTGGCAAAACATTTAATGTATAGAAGTGGGGAATTTAATGTTTCTTAATTTTTTGTATTTTTAAAAATTCTTTAAAATGTAAATTTCTTAACATGAAGATGGAATCAATTCAAATAGTTTTGAATCATTTTATAGAGTTGATTGTATTTGTTAAAAGAAGAGAAGTATAATTCTTTTTATTTTTTAATTGAATCACAAAGTATATTATTTTTTGTTGTTGGCAAAGCATTTAATGTATAAAAGTAGAGAATTTGATGTTTCTTAAAATTTTGTGTTTTTCAAAAAAATTCTTAAAGTTGGTAAATATTCAAACATGAATGGTTGAGAGTCAATCCAAATAGTTTGGAGTACATGTAAAAAGAAAATTTGTTCAAGCCTAATCTTTTCTATTTTTTAGTTGACCCGCAAAGCATATTGTTGGCAAAGCATTTAATTTATAAAAGTGGAGACTTTAATGATTCTCAAGAATTTTGCAATTTTTTTAAAATGAAAGGTGTAAATTTTCAAATATGTAGCATGCATAATCAATTCAATTCAAATAATTTGGATTTGTATTTCGTAGAGCTTGGAATGCCTCTAGATTCTTGTGTAATGTATTTGTGAGAAGAAAATTTGTGTAACTATAATTTCTTCATTTTTTAATTGACTTGCAAAGCATAATAGTACTTTTTGGTATTTATTGTTGGCAAAGTTTTTAGTGCATAAAAGTGGAGAATTTAATGTTTTTTGGATTATTATTGTTTTCAACAACTCCTTAAAAGTTGTGCAAATTTTGAAACATGTAAGGTGCATAATCAATCAAAATAATTTGAAGTGCGTATAGACATAAGGACATCTGAGCAAGTATAATCTCTTTCATTTTTTAATTGATCCATAAACATACTAATATATTTATTGTATATTGTTCCCAAAACATCTAAGATTTAATATTTATTAAAAATATATATATTTAATGAATTACATTACTAATTCTTCTTCTTTTATGAAAACTTCTATATCAATGTATTTTTTATGAAAATCATTCTTAATTAAAATGAAAGTGTGTCACATATTAGACTTTAAATGGATAGCAATGGACCTCCTTTAATAAGAATTACAACAATTTTCTTTGATTTTTTAGTTTCTTTATAGTTTGTTATTAATTTTTTAATCGCTAGTGAAAGTTGTCTAATATTTTATATATAGTTACTAAAGAATTATTTTATTTTTATTAAATAGTATTTATTATGATTAAAAAGTATTATAGTATTTGTATTTATTATGAGTTTAATTTAATATAGATTATAATTATATTTATATTGAAAGTATTTATTTTATTATTATATTGAGAGGCATTTTAATTTTTTTAATATAAATGGACATAAGAAAAAAAAAATGGAAATAACACATATAAATAGAAGAAAAAATAATAATAAATCAAATCAAATAAAAAATTATTTAAGAAATACTAAAAATAAATACATTATAAAAGTATTTTAATATTTTTAAAGATTTTATGCCATAATAAAATAGTTGGTGTAAGATTACTTTATTACTTGTGAAAGTGTTCTATACAAATTATATTTAATATTTGTAGAAAGTACCAAAAATATATTATTATTATTATTATTATTATTATTATTATTATTATTAATGTTCCATGACCGTTGAACTTAAAGCAAGCAAAATAATATGAAAAACTAGAGAAAGTGTTTGAGAAACTTTAATGACAAGGTGGCATCTTTGACAAATATAACACAACTAATTAAATGTAGCTATCTAGCTCATTTCAAAAGCTATTTGGAAAGTATTGAAATTTGTATTAAGTATTCTATTTCCATTGGGGATATCTTAAAAAAAAATCTAAAACTATATCATTTGTATTTTGGTATGCATTCTGGTATGCATTCTTTGGTGTTTTAAGTGCACAATATATATGGATGTTAAATTGACTTCATTCAAATTAATTTATAAACATTAGCATTTGATTGACAATAATACTTTAGAATATCTTAACAATAAAATAATACATATATACACAACAAAGATAATTAAAAGGTACAATGAGATTATGGAAAATAAAATAAAATAAATAATAAAAAATGATATATTTATTTTAAAAAATTGACAAAGAGAAAGGAAAATGAAAGGATTTCACCAGAGAAGTTGGATATTGATATATTCTTCTTCATAAACTTGAAATGCAAGAAAGAGAGAGGAAAAAAATTGGGTGGCTATTTAGGGGCTTGTCCTAGTCAAACCTTGCATAGGTGTTCCTACCTCCAAGAATAGTTATATTTTTAATAGATTTTTAAAATAAAATGACAAAAACAAAATAGTATAGAATGCTAAAAAATAATATTAATAGCAATATGAAATGTATTCCTAAATATAATATTGTCAACACTTAAGAATTACAAATATAAATACAATGGAAATATGAGGGAGTGGGAAAAACAATCAAGAACAATGTCATTTTGAAGGTCTATAATAACTAGGAAGAACAATGTCATTTTGAAGGTCTATAATAACTAGGAAGAACACTATTTTCTTGCACAAATTGTTATGACAGCTCCACGAAATTATAAGTGAGCAAGAAAATTTCACATGCACCAAGAACTAAGTAGAGCTTCATAGAATGGCAATAAAGGTTGGTGTTTTTCTTAGGAGAATGCTTTAGATATTTCTCAAAAGAGTGATAGAGTAAAAAAAATAAAAACATAATGTGAGAGATAGTCAAAATTAGAAGCAAAGAAAGGAAATAGGGTTAGATAATGATTCATAATATGCCAAAGTCATTACCTTCCAAATGGATAGTCATGACAAGGAAAAAGTAACACTTGAATGATCACTAAAATCATAAATTATCATAGGATGCTAGTGTGTTATGCAAATGTCTACATGAGTGCTCTTGATTAGACAATCCAAAATCTAGAAACATCTAAAATAATAAAAACATCACAAGGATTGTACAAAACATCAAAAAAGGCACTAACATCCTAACATTAAGACAACTCAAACTACCACACCAAATTGAGTGCAAAACAATGTGAATTTGCAAGGATATGTATTTTTTATGTTACATTTTGACCCCTACTTTTGTGGTTATATGATCTATGCTAGATAGACACTTTAAAGTAAATGTGAGAAAATGCTAAAAACTAATATATACTGAAGGATACTATAAAGGATGTAGAAATCTCTTCAAGGGGAGGAACCATGCCTCTAAGTTGATAACCTACAAAATAAATATACTAATTAGTAAAAATCTACACAAGAAATAGACAGTAGACACATAAAGTCTTGCAAAACAAATATGTTAAGTAAATCACAAAGCTAAAAAAAAGCATAAGCACATACAAAAGATAATACAATACAAATAGTCATGCAAAATAAACATACAAGAGACATAGAAGAGAAAGGGAGAGAAAGGATAATTAAAGGGATAAATATCAAGGTGTATTTTCTAGTAATGTACTAGTAGAAACAATGATAAGTATGGCTAATAGATTGTGTTATGCAAGAGTCCATATGATACGTTCATGAATTATAGGCACTACAAATTATGTTATAAGGTGACTATAAAGAATACCAAACAAAGGTAGGACATTTGAAGACCCACAAGCTAGCAAGCTACATTATTCTAGGTGGTTCATTTGCTACTCATATTGGAAAATCACATGCTATAGGGAGTGTGAAAGTGAGGTGTGTGTAAATGAAAGTACCCCTTAAAATAATCACATGATACAAAGAACGTAGATTAGTTTAAGGTAGAAAATGGGGGAAAATACATCATTGTACTCATGAAATGGCATATCACAACATAGAGTATTATAAAAATAAACATCACTCGAAAGCACACACATTGAGGGATACATTAGCTTAGAGTTAATATACATATAAAAAGTAATCATAAATATCATGTAGAGGAAGAATTTCTAAATTGACATCATTCTCTAAGCTAAATCATATTATGAATACAAAGGAAGAATTGTACATGAAAACAAAATAAAATTTTGGGTCAACATAAAAGAGGCCTAAATATCTTGATGCTTTGTATAGTCCCCAAAAGTGAAAAATAGATCAATGAAACGATATTTTTTTAGCTCTTATATCCATTTACCTGCAAGGGTAAAATAAGTCCTTCAAGAGAGACTAAAAAAACAAACACGAAAAATTATGAGGATCACATAACAAACACATAAAAAACAAATGAAATGAAGGTGCATCTCTTAGGATAATCCTCAAATAGAGAATCTTCCTCCCAATCTAGATCACAAGGGGAAATCTAGGATGAGCTACAAGAGGGAGAAGAATTAGAGTTGTACTAAGTGTCTCACCTATAACAAGACATAAGGATTTAGTGTTGAAGTTGATGATTGAAATCCACAACACCCATAAATCACCTATAAGAAATTATCCTATCACAAAAGAAAGATCAAAGCAATTGATTTTCTATGCAACCAAGGTAGAAAAGATTGAATCCAGAAGAGCGTTGATATGTGCAATGTATTAACTTGAATGGTTTTGAATTGAATTGTTACAATGAATGTGCAAGCTTTATAAAAGCATGCAAAATAAAACCCTAGATGAGGATTTGACTAGATAGTGACAAGTGTTCTAATCTCATGCAATGAGACAACTTGTCCTATATTTAATTCAAACTAATAATAAAAAAGCACTCTTAATTTTAGCTTAAGTGAACTAAAGTAATAAGGGACTTAATAATTAATTATCAAGTGATTATCCTAATTACTCCAACACCCCCCCTAAGATCAATTTAGGGAGAAGCTAGATAAAACCCTGATGTAGAATGCAATAATTGATGCATGGATAGGTCTCAGATACAAGTCTCAATGAGGTACCCATGTACAAATAAATGAAACTCTAATAACTAGGGAAAATGAGAAAACCTCATGGGAAAAACTCCTCTCCAAAAGAGAGAAAATGAAATGATTGCACTAGTGAAAGAAGGATAGGAGAACTCAATGTGACCCCCCAAGGACTACTTTTGTTGGGAAATTACAATAGATGTCCCCTGATAGGAGAGATAAAATGAGGATATGAATCCCCCCATAAAGAAGTAGCTCTTGTGCCAATGAGGTACGCCTGAAGACAAAATATGATCCACTGCCTGCAAACAAAATCTCTCCCCTTAGGAAGAAATGGATCCATTGGTGATTGGAGAAGCCAATCCAAAAGGATGGGTGAATTTGGAATCCAAATCCAAATGATGTGCGACTCTAAAAATTGCTCACACATCCACATGTTAGAAAGCGATGATGTTGATCCAAGATCATGTGAAGACTGATGAAGAACAAGTTATGAAGGTGATGAAGATGGTGGGCCAATGGCGTTGATGTGGCTATCAACAAAGAGGAGATGAATGTCCTCAAATTAATCCTACATATCTGCAATTTGAGTCTCTACAAACAAGGATGATATGTCTGCAAGATGTGAATCCCAAGTAGTTGTGTCAGGAAGATGTATGTCCTATTGCACCAAACTAATAGGAGCCAAAGATTTGGCAATGTCAAACTAATCAGGAACAATAGGAGATGATGATATAGTCTCAATCTATAGAGTGGGAACATGAAGACAAGTCTTTGAAACATCAGAACATGCAAGACCTATGATGTACTTGAGCTCCTCTAAAGTATCATCATCAAAGGGTGTGTAATCTGCATCTACAAGAGGGATGAGACAATTTGCAACAAGATCCTCTAGGTATGGAGAGATATGAGGGTCTCCGTGGATCTCCCAAAGTCATTTCCAAAATGTGTGAGGACACTCAATGTTCGATACAACACACATAGTGTCAAGATCAACACTAGAACATATAACCCCTACAAGATGATCTCTGATAATACCCCATGTTGATAAACTTCCTGGTGTGTCTGGTATAGGTATGAGGCCATACAAATAAGGCAAAATATCAAGCCACCTAAGATGTGTTAGGATGTCATTTCACCAAGACATAGTTATCCTTGTCCAAGTTGATCACAAAAGGATGAACAAAAAAACCCATGATACTCACTCAAATGAAAAAATCAAAGACTAATAATCTCAATATTGATAAAGTAGTTCAAATGATGTCATCCTACATAAATAGATCCTTTCCAATTGCCAAGACGCCCAAGTAATTAGGAGAATTGTGAAAACACAAAAAACTAAATAAAATGTACTTGGGGTAGAATCTAGAAAAAGTGCATGAATTGATCTGAAGAGCTCTGAAATACCTTTCCAACGCCACTTGAATCATGAAAATTGAAGATACAGGCAAAAATTTATGAGCTTGAAAGCACAAAATGAAGATCTAACTTTGACTGAGAATAATGGGAAGTACCAAAAAAATCTAATTATTATACCTACACCACTGGAAAGTTCTCAGAACCAACTTTTCGATGATTTCTTGTTTGCCCAATTTTGACACCGTATACAAAAGTTACGGCCAATTTATGAAAATAGGTCAAAAAAGGCAAAAACCTTGGTTAGTGGCTAGTGGGTGGTAAAAAAAATTTACAAGCTTTTTTGCTTTTTTCTTTTTTGGTTTGCTTTTTGCCTTTTTTGCAAAAAAAAAAAAGGAAAAAGAAAAAAGAAAAAATGATGATGCTGATTTTTTTTTAATTTTTTATTTGGAAAAACAGATTAAAAAACTAGAAGATTTTTCTCAAGATAGGAACTCTCAAAATCTGGATAGGAGGCTATAGATTTGGAGCTCTGATACCATGTTGAATTTGATGATTGAACTCCACAACACTCAGAAATCACCTGTAAGCAATTATCCTATCACAAAAGAAAGATCAAAGCAATTGATTTGCTATGCAACCAAGAGAGAAAATATTGAATCGAGAAGAGCACTAATATGTGCAATCTATTAACCTGAATGGTTATGAATTGAAAATTATTACAATGAATATGCAAGCTTTATAAAAGCATGCAAAAGCAAACCCTAGATGAGGATTTGACTAGATAGTGACAAGTGTTCTAATTTCATGCAATGAGACAACTTGTCCTATATTTAATTCAAACTAATAACAAAAAAACACTCCTAAGTTTAGCTTAAGTGAACTAAAGTAATAAGGGACTTAATAATTAATTAACAAATAATTAATTATCAAGTGATTATCCTAATTACTCCAATAGTTAGTATCAACTAAAATGCCATCCTAAATGTCTTATGAGGCTAGTGTTGTTGATCATATGAATACCGATGACATTATTGGAATATATGTGAAGGATCAAATATTCAAGCTTGAAGAGAGGAATCTTGAGAGTCGCTAATGGGATATGCTACTAATTATAACAATTTACTTCTAATAACCACAATGAGATTGCATGAATAACCACAGAAAAGTCAAAATCTTTTTCATGGAGGAAATAGGGAGAGAGATGTCTATAGTCATCAAATAAAGTGGGTTAATATTGGGTTTATGGTTAATAGGAGGGGGATGAAAATGTGGTTTACGCTTGGGCATAGGGTGGAGGATATCGATTTTAATGGTGGTAGGATGAAGGAAATTAGGATAAATTTTGTGTTGAGTGCATTAGAAAGGGACAAGAGAAGTGATAAAAGTGTTAAAGTTGACACTAACATAAGGCATGTATAGAGGCTTAGAGAAATGAGGCACATCAAGGGTTTCAAGAGAGGAGGGTCCATTGATGGGGCCAACATTGTCTAAACCCTTTTAGGATTCTTCTTGATCTATAACTAAGGAGAGCCAAATAGAGCCACTTATAAAGAAATAGCAAGGAGAGATGTATGAGAAGGAGGAATTACCAAGTTAGGAGATGATTTCATTGGAGGGGATCCAAAGTATTAGGGACCTCTAAGGCAGCTAACTCTCTAGCTATATCACATCAATGATTATTTTGATGTGTTGGGAAGATGGTTCCATTGGTGATAGGCTTTAGACTAAGCTAGAAGAGGTAAGGGAGAATTTAACAACCTAGGTTTTTGTCACTTCTTTATCTTGGGGATAGGAGGGACAAAAGCAATCATTGGGAGTTAAAATACTTTAGGAGTGTGGGATGGATCACTTTCCATGGGTCACTTGCCTCTTATTGTTGAAGGGGTAGGTGGACGAACATGCGTGACTAATGGAAGGTGAGAATTCATTTGCATATGGATTTTTTTACATAATGGGTTGTATTTCCTTTATTTCCAAAGGGGCGAGTGAAAGAACAAAGGAAATCATAGGAGGGTGAGAAAATTGAGGGGGGGTCTATAAATCAATGGTGGATTTCCTCCTATGGATTGAAAGGTAAGGGGAGTAATTGATGCCACCACTAGATTTTGGGAGACCATAGGGGAAATGGGAGGACATCCCAATAGAAATTAATTTCCCTTAACCACCATAATGGTGGGTAAAGAAACTAAAGCAAACTACAAGGGCTAGGAAATTAAAGGGGAAGAAGATGAAAGGCTAGTATAAAAGGCCTCTGAATGAATCACTTCAATTTTTTTATAACATTTGAATAAGATATCAACTCATGGTCTAAGAGGTCATATTGAAGTGGGTCATTAATAATCAAGTGAAAAAAATTCACAAGAAATAAATTGATATCTATTGTGGTAGATAATATGCACAACTCCAACATGTGGAAACTTGAGATACTTATGGATAGAAAAAAGTGATTGTCTTCATGGAATCAAGTCATGGATGGCCTATATTTGTATCAAAGTGATCAAAAAATGAATGGTTGTGAAGATAAAATTTAGGAACTTAGGTCCTACCTAGATAGAGAGGGTGATCAAACCCAATTTTAGAAGAATAATGTTGATGTGAGTCCATATAGAGACTTTTGATCATTCATATTCATGTCTATATAATTGTTTGTCTTATAATATTTCCTTGGTAACCACATTTACCATGCTAATAGGACCAACAAGGACTCTATTAGTATATTTCCCATTGAATCGAGTAGGAATGTAGGAGGACCATCATTGATTCTAGTAGGCACATCAACATGTAAGATAAAGATACGATAAGGTCAAGAAAAACTTGCTCCTAAGATGAGTGAGGGAAAGCTTCCACCATTCCTACTACATCATTTATAAAGAAAAGGATGAAGGCCTATTAGTATTAGACTCCAACATATGAGAATTAGGTGTGAATCTAATGAATTTGGAAGAATGTTTACGGAAGGGATCAATGTAGATTTGCAAATGTTGATTAGGTTTGAACACAAATTAATTGGTTCTATCATTTCCATCAATATCTGTATGGCGCCTAAATCGACATGGTCCTAAATTATATTTCATATATGTAAGCATCATTAAATATTATGGTTGGTCACTCCATAGAATTGATCAAATTTATTCAAGTCATAATAAGGTGGCAAGGTTTGGTTTGTATCAAGATTCAAATAGGTGGAAATTTCACCAAATTGTTCTTGAGAAACTATTTTAGAATGCTATGAAGAGATTTAGAAAGTTTAGTAATCTGTATTCATTTTTTAGAAGTAGTAGAGACAACCAAATTAGTAGGAATAATAACATTCATATTATTTTTGAATAATTTATTATTATTATTATTATAGTTGTTTAAGAAGAGGAAGAAGCTCTTGATGTATGATTAGGAGTCTATGAGGTAAGAGCCTCAAATTGACTAATTATTGATAGTTACAAAGTGTGGACAATGATTTTGGTTACCCAAGGGTTCTCTAACTCTTATAGGTTTTTCACCTAAAAGGAGAGAAATGGGCCCAAAATGTTAATTTCTACACTAAAGATTAATGTAAAATGGATGTAATATGTCTAAATGTAACAAACTAAAAAATAAATGATTTATTCATGCTGAACCTAAGAAATGCAAAGTGTTGGAAAACACAATGATGTATGCAAAAACACCTAAGAATGCAAGTAAATGATGAAAGAATTGAACATAATTGGAGAGGTGCACCTAGAATCTAGAATCTAATGCAGAGAGGCTCTAAAATCCTACAGAGTTGATCAGAAATGTTGACTGGGACACTTACACCAAGTTGGGTGACTTAGTCCAATTTCAGAGAAAATTTGTTGGAACAAGAATCTACCAAATGGGTGTCAAGAAATGTGAAAATCAATTTTGAGGCCTAGTAGTGGGACTAATTCACCACATATGGTGACTAGTCCACCTGGAGATTTCTAAATTTAGGAATAGGATTTTGTAGCTTTTAGTCTGCACTTGCTTTTTTGACAAGTGTCTGATCCTAATTCTACAGAAAACGAATTGAAAGAGGTCTCCAAGCTTCAATTAGGGTTATGTTGACTTTGATGGATTGTTGAACACTTTTTGACACCAAACTCTTTGACAAATCTGCATACAAGACATGCAAACACACATGCAAGGAGGGGAAAAAGGGTTAAGGGTTAGAGTATAGGGGTTTTCCATGGTCAAACCCTGATCTGGTAATCAAACCCTATGAAATGAAATGAGAATAGAATGATAAATAAACATGCAATGTCATAAACTTACCAAACCCTTGATGTAGAAATCTGAAGATATGCAATGAAGTGCTCCAATGGATGACTTGATTATGCTTAGAGTGCTTAAATGCTTGAGAATGATTAAGTGAATGGATGAATTGCTTGAGTGAATGAATTAGTTGATTAGGAGATGAAAAATGAGGAGAAAAACCCTTATTTATACTTGATTTTCCATTAATTCCTGAAAATAACACATCACAAGCCAACCTCAAGGGTGAGAGAATAAAATCTCGCCAAGAAATTAAAATTATTTTGATTTTTGTGCCTAGTGGGGCTAAGTCGCCCCAGGTGGCGACTTGGTTCCACTAGGACAATTTCACTGGGTTTCAAAAATTAAAGTGCATTAAATGTTGTTTAACAGGAATATCCTCAAAAATACACTTATGTATGGTCGGAAAGTGCATTGCAGGGTCATTTAAACATGAGAAAGGGTTGAATTAGTGATGACAAGTCTAGAAAAGCATGAGAATTTGTTACAACTCTTTACAATGCTTTCAAATAAGACTTGGTAAGTGATAAAAATGAGATATTTAAGTGAATTATAATGAAAGGGTCCTAGAAAAGTGTGAAAGTGGGTTACAACACTTCACAACACTTTTACAAGACATCCGAGAAGTCTTAATGATTCACAAGGGTCCAAGACCTAATGTGAATGTGTTGGCCACATTACAACATTAAATCTAGGAAAAATCAAGCCAAATTCCATAAGAGAGACTCAAATGAGCATAAAAATGTCATCTATACATTTTTTGGCGACATATTAAGCCCCCACTTTAGTGAGAGGATGAACTTGCTTCAAACTCACACTAAAGTAGCCCAACATGCACATCAAGAGGGATCCAAATGCACTCATGTTGGTAAGATGAGACAACAATAATCAAGAGGGATGATCAAGCCCCCGAGATCAAGATCTCATGGCAAACCAAACATAGACACAAAGGAACACACATGAAAGTGATGAAAAAGGATGAAAGAAAGCTTTGATCATTTTTCCAACCCATTGTGGATTAGATCTAGGCTATTTGTTTGAAACAAGAAATGTGTACTCACTCTGGGGTGACAGGACTCATGGCTATCTGCCAGGTGAGAAGGCCCGAGTATACTCACTCTAGGGGCACGAAACTTATGGTTGTTTGCAAGGTGAGAAATCCACAACATACTCACTTTGGGGCCACAAAACTTGTGGTTGTTCATGAGGTGAGAAATACACAACATACTCACTCTGGGGCCACATAACTTCTAGTTAAGTTCATACAAGGTTTATAACTTAGGGAGCATTGCCTGCGTCTAATGTCTCCAAGAGAGGACCAATCAAAGAATAGAAAAATCACAACTTAGGGGATGCAGTGTGTTACATTAGGCCACTAAGAGGAATGCAATATGCTAAGAGAGATCATTCTCATGAAATACATCACACCCAATGTCATCCACAATGTGACAAACACATTGTATAAAGTAACAAGGTTGCACTAAGAACCAAGAGAAAGAAATATGCAAAATGAATTATGCCAATGTATGCCCCCACTTTACAGGAATTGCTACACATCGTTCTGTGAGCAATTACTTTAAAGTAGCAAATGAAAAATGCAAAAATAAACAATACATGAGAGACAACTTGGAAAGCCCCTATGCCAAGTCATACATTTCCGAGTAAGGATGCATCATGTGAAAGAAAAGGAACAAAAGAAAGAAGGGTTGCCCCCAAAAGGAACACACCAAATACATAAGGGATCTATGGATTTGGGGTCAGTATGTTTGTTGCTCCAATGTTTATATTAAAGAGCTCAGAACTGCCATAATTCCCCAAATACATAGAACTAGAATAATGACACAAAGAGAGCGAAAATAAAAGAAAAATGAAATCCATTTTGGGTCAACATGGAAGAGACATTTCTATCTCAACGCTTTGCGTCATCCCCAAAAGGAAAAAAAAAAGCAAAAGCGAAAAAGAAATAAAAATGACCGTTTGGGTCAACATGGAAGAGACATAGGGTGTCTAAACTCTTTGCATCATCCCCAAAAGGAAAAAAATAAGTAAAAGCAATGTACGACATAGAGAAGAATGAAGGTACAAATAGAAGAATGTCACAAAGAGAGGAGAACGTGAAATAACACGTTATGAGGGATCATGATATGCACATATAAAAGAAAAGAAAAATACTAGTAATGCATATGTAAGTCAACCATCAAACGAATCAACCACCTCCCATTCTCAATCAGGATAAGCGAAAGGTTAAGAACATAGCTAGGGGACAAGGACAAATGCATCACTAGGACAAGGCTAACAACTTCTTGCCCCCACTAAGTGCAAGGAAATAATGAGCTGAGGTGGGTGATGGGAAAGATCATGCAATAGTGAGAATAGAAGATTCTACAACTATTGCATGATGAGGGTATTTGTTAAAGTGTACTTGTTATCTGATAAATTCAATAGGTTCAGGAACCTTAGACTAATCCAATATATGTTGTAAAGCTTTACAATTATTAGTATGATGTCCAAGGGTGTGGTGATAGGCACAATACTTTGTGTTGTCTTTTAAAATTTTGATTCTAGTACAGGGTGGGAAAGTGATGAGACCATGACGAAGGAGTATTTACAAAGCTTCTTCATTATCAGATCAAGGACAAGGAAATTGAAAAGGTTTACCCATAGGTGGGATTGAATGTGGTGAAGTAGGACCAAGGGTGATTCCTTCATCTTGGTCATTGTCATTAGGAAAGGGTTGCTCATGAGGAAGAAGAACATTCAAATTGGGGGGGAATCAAATATCATTGTGCCATCATCACGAAGTTTCTAATATTCAACAAGAGGCTTGTTGTCAGGAGGGGGATCTTGATAACCTAACCCTGTTGTGTTTTCATCTATTGATCTTTGTTCTAAAAGTTGATGAATGCCATGTTCAATGTTTTTGTCACATCCTTGTTTGCTTAAGATGGTAAAACCTTTTCCATAAGTCTCTTCAAGGTTGATTGGTGTGTTGGTAACTTTGTTACCATAGAATGGTTGAGGAGGTGCGTGGTTAGAGGAACTGGGTCCACTTGTTGGAGGGAACTTAGATCCTTCATTTGTTTTAGGATGTAGGTATCCAAATGTATCAAGAGGTGAGACGGTAGGAAGGTTTGATTGTTTCATGGATGGATAAAAGGATGCATTAGCTTCAAGGTTTTCAAGGCATTCGTTTAAGAACTTACTCATGCTATCATCATCTTTTGCAATGATGTCAACAACACGAGGAAATTCATGAGGAGTTGAAGGAGCATGAGGAAGCTCAAGGTCATTAGGATAAGTTCCAAAGGCACAATTTGACATGTCCACTAAAGATTTTAATGAAATCCAAAACTTACTAAAGCAAAAATCCATGATGAAAGCAAACTAAATGCAATAAACAACAAATCTAGAAAGTATGACAAAAAACAAAAATGCAGAAAATGGACAAAAAATGCCAAAAATTATAGTGCAAAATGTGCAGAAGGACTAAGTCACCCAGTGTGGCGAATTAGTCCCAGTGAGGATTTTTTTGTGATTTTTCAAAAAATTTGAATGCAACTTGATGTCTTTTAGATGCATAGATGCAACTACAGTATGGCAATGCACAATTTTTGTTGTTTTCAATGAAATAAAATGCATAAATGCAAGCTATATGAGCTTGTCACTAATGCAATTTTTTAAAACCCTGGGATGTAAATTAAACAATGCAATGCTAATGCAAGGTAAACCTAGGATGTTATTGAAATCAGAAGCAAATATGTTCAAAAGTTCAAATGGTTCACCAAAATGTGGACAATGATTTTGGTTACCCAAGGGTTCTCTAACTCTTCTAGGTTTTTCACCTAAAAGGAGAGAAATGGGCCCAAAATTCGAATGTCTACACTCAAGATTAATGTAAAAGGGATGTAATATGTCTAAATGTAACAAACTGAAAAAGAAATGATATTTATTGATGTTCAACCTAAGAAATGCAAAGTGCTGGAAAACACAGTGATGTATGCAAAAACACTTAAGAATGCAAGTAAATGATGAAAGAATTGAATAGAACTGGAGAGGTGCCCCTAGAATCTGGAATCTGATGCAAAGAGGCTCTGGAATCCTACATAGTTGACCATAAATGTTGATTGGGACACTTATGCCAAGCTAGGTGACTTAGTCCAGTTTTAGAGAAAATCTGCCGAAACAAGAATCTGCCAAATGGGTGTCCAAAAATGTGAAAATCAATTTTTAGGCCTAGCAATGCAATTAATTCGCCACAAATGGTGACTTAGTCCACTTAGAGATTTCTATAATTTCATAACAAGATTCTGTAGCTTTCGGTCTACACTTGCTTTTCTAACAGGTGGTTGATCCTAATTCTGCAGAAAATGGGTTGAAAGAGGTATCCAAGCTTTAATTAGGGTTATGTATTGTTGACCACTTTTTGACACCAAACTCTTTGAAAAATTTGCATACAAGACCTGCAAACACACATGCAAAGAGGGGAAAAAGGGTTAAGGGCTAGAGTATATGGGTTTGCCTTGGTCAAACCCTGATTTGGTAATCAAACCCTATGAAATGAAATGAAATGAGAAGAGAATGATAAATAAACAACATGAAATGTCATAAAATTACCACACCCTTGATGTAGAAATCTGAATACATGCAGTGAAGTGCTCCAATGGATGACTTGATTATGCTTAGAGTGCTTGAATGCTTGAGAATGATTAAGTGAATGGATAAATTGCTTGAGTGAATGAATTAGTTGATTAGGAGATGAAAAATGAGGAGAAAAACCCTTTATTTATACTTTATTTTCCATTAATTCCTGAAAATAACACATCATAGGCCGACCTCAAGGGTAAGAGAATAAAATCCCGCCCAAAAATTAAAATTATTTTGAGTTTTGTGCCTAGTGGGACTAAGTCGGCCTAGGTGGCGACTTGGTCCCACCAGGGAAATTTCACTGGGTTTCGGAAATGCAAGTGCATTAAATGTTGTTTAATGGGAATATCCTAAAAAATACACTTAAGTATGATTGGAAAGTGCATTAAGGGGTCTGCTAAACATGAGAAAGGGTTGAATTAGTGAGGAAAAGTCTAGAAAAGTGTGAGAGTTTGTTACAACTCTTTACAACACTTTGAAATAAGACTTGGTAGGTTATAAAAAAGAGATATTTAAGTGAATTATAATGAAAGGGTCCTAGAAAAGTGTGATAGTGGGTTACAACACTTCATAACACTTTTACAAGACATCCTAGAAGTCTTAATGATTCACAAGGGTCCAAGACATAATGTGAATGTGTTGGCCACATTACAACATTAAATCTAGGAAAAATCAAGCCAAATTCCATAAGAGAGACTCAAGTGAGCATAAAAATGTCAACTATACATTTTTTGGCGACACATTAAGCCCCCACTTTAGTGAGAATATGAACTTGCTTCAAAATCACACTAAAGTAGCCCAACATGCACATCAAGAGGGATCCAAATGCACTCATGCTGGTAAGATGAGACAAAAATAATCAAGAGGGATGATCAAGCCCCCAAGATCAAGATCTCATGGAAAACCAAACATAGACACAAAGGAATACACATGAAAGTGATGAAAAAGGAAAGAAAGCTTCAATCACTTTTCCAGCGCATTGTGAATCAGATTTAGGCTATTTTTTTGAAACAAGAAATGTGTACTCACTCTGGGGTGATGAAACTCATGGTTGTACGCTAGGTGAGAAGGCCCAATTATACTCACTTTGGGGCCATGAAACATCTGGTTGTCCATAGGGTGAGAAATCCACAACATATTCACTCTAGGCCATGAAACTTCTGGTTGTCCGCGGGGTGAGAAATCTCGAAAGGTGGCTATGTGGAAAGTCATGCCTTGAAATGGGCTTCCCGCTCAACCATATCAAAGTTACCTCCTGATAACTTTAATAAGGCACCACAAAGGACAATGTTGTTTCGTGCTTCATGAGACAAGAAAATCTTTGTACGCTTAAAACTCATGAACAAATGCAATGGCACCACAGGCATGCAAGTTGTGTTATGTAAGGTGGCCATATAAATGCAAAATGAAACATGAAAAAGGATGTTCAAATGAGTCTTGCTAAGTTCATGCGAGGTCTATAACTTACAGAACATTGTGTCTAATGTCTCCAAGAGAGGACCAATCAAAGAATAGAAAATTCATAACTTAGGGGATGTAGTGCGTTGCATCAGGCCACTAATAGGAATGTAATATGCTAAGAGAGATCACAATCATGAAATACATCACATCCAATGTCATCCACAAAGTGACAAACACATTGTATAAAGTAACAAGGCTACACTAAAAACCAAGAGATTGAAAGATGCAAAATGAATTATGCCAATGTATGCCCCCACTTTAAAGGAATGACTACACACCGTTTTGTGAGAAATTACTTTAAAGTAGAAAATGAAAAATGTAAAAAGAAGCAAGACATGAGAGCTAACCTGGAAAGCCCCTATGCCAAGTCATATGTTTTTGAGTAAGGTTGCGTCATGTGAAAGAAAAGGAACAAAAGAAAGAAGGGTTTCCCCCAAAAGGAACACACCAAACACATAATAGATCTATAGATTTGGGGTCAGTATGTTCGTTGCTACAATGTTTTTATTAAAGAGCTCAGAACTATCATCATTCCCCAAATACATAGAACTAGAAGAATGACACAAAGAGCGAAAACAAAAGAAAAATAAAATCCATTTTGGGTCAACATGGAAGAGACATTTTTGTCTCAATGCTTTGCATCATCCTCAAAAGGAAAAACACAAGCAAAAGTGAAAAAGAAAGTAAATGGACCGTTTGGGTCAACATGGAAGAGACATAGGGAATCTCAATGCTTTGCTTCATCCCCAAAAGGAAAAGCACAAGCAAAAGCGATGTACGAAATGGAGAAGAATGAAGGTACAAATAGAAGAATGTCACAAAGAGAGGAGAACATGAAACAACATGTTATGGGGGATCATGATATGCACATATAAAAGAAAAGAAAAATACTAGTAATGCATATGTAAGTCAACCATTGAATGAGTCAACCACCTCCCATGCTCAGTCAGGATAAGTGAAAGGTGAAGAACTAGGCTAGGGGATAAGGAAAAATGCATCATTAGGACAAGACTAACAACTTCTTGCCCCCATTGAGTGCAAGGCAAGAATGAGCCGAGGTAGATGATGGGAAAGATCATGCAATAGTGAGAATGGGAGATTCTACAACTATTTTATGACGAGGGTATTTGGTAAAGTGTACTTGTTATTCGATAAATTCAATAGGTTCAGGAACCTTAGACTAATCCAATATATGTCGTAAAGCTTTAAATTATTAGTATGATGTCCAAAGGTGCGGTGATAGGCACAATAATTTGTGTTGTCTTTGACAAATTTGATTCTAGTATGGGGTGGGAGAGTGATGAGATCATGACAAAGGAGTATTTGCAAAGCTTTTCATTATTAGATCGAGGACAAGGAAATTGAAAAGGTTTACCCATAGGTTGGATTGAATATGGTGAAGTAGGACCAAGGGTGATTCCTTCGTCTTGGTCATTGT
>VDFB02342183.1:0-14841 GCA_007258455.2 Sequoia sempervirens
TCCTTCCTGTCAGGATTGGCCCAGTAGAAAAAGATATCTTGTTTCAAATTGTTGATACTAGACCCCTTGCATACAAAATTTTACTGGGTAGACCATGGATTCATGATATGTAGGCAGTGTCGTCTACCTGCCACCAGTGTGTTAAGTTTCCCTACAATGGAACAAAAAGTTGCATACCGAGGGGATAACTTACCTTATCAATTAACTCAATCTCACGGCTAATGTTCATGTCCCTCTTAGTGACAGCGAGAGGATTATGAAACAACTTTAGCGGACTTTTCAAAACAAATTTAAATTAGGTAGACCTTAGCCATGGGGTATCAACCTTGACTCTTTTGCAAGATGCACTGTTTCCCCTAGGACATATGGAAAGCCTTCCGCAGTCTGAAACCATCATCTTCGTAATGACACTATTTGACAAGTTTGTTGGATCCCTCGTTACCAATACAAGATGAAAAGAAGAGTAGCTATTGATTGGATGTAAAGAGGAGAAATACGGCTGTGAAATTCCCCCCTTTCCCTAGAGTCCTATGGGAGAGGGATATATTTTGTCGAAGAAGATGGGTTATCGGGATATGTCCTCTTAGTCCACTTGGGTTAGATCACTAGAGCCGAACCACTCAATCATGATCTTTTTGCACGTAAGTCCTAAGAAACCGGTTGGCCTAGGCTTTATAGACAACAATGGAAATACTGCTTTGTCCCCATTTCTGATAGGAGGGATAGTAAAGATGACACAGAATATGTACCAGATTTGACCAATCAACAAGATATAACAGATGATTGGGTACCTTCAACAAATCTCCTTTGGGAAGATTCAAGAGATTTAATAATTGATAGTCCTCCTATCTCATTTGCAATAGATAGTGACTATATGAATGCAAGATTGACTATGGATAGTGTCTCCATCCTAGCTGCAACGGATGGTGATAATTCAGATAATTTTGTGATTGAGCAAATTGCTAGAGGAGAGGAGCCTCTTCCAAATCTTGAGGCTTCTACATCACGAGGCTCCAACAATAATTTAGAAATAGACTCTCATGAGTTTGAATGGGATTCACTCTCAGATGCAACAGTTGACATGGATATGGATGTTGTCCACGCTTATAGTTCTCAACCTGATGTAACTGATGAGTCATGTGTTAGATTAGAAGATTGGAACCCACATGTCACATTAGTAGATGATTCTTTGCTTGCTAGGATAAATTCTGATTTGGACACTTTAGAGGGAAACTTGACAGATTCCAATTCTACAGTCACCAGAGATGACACCACCTATATCCTTAACCTTGAACCGGTCATCAACCTACCCCTTGTTCACGCCAACCTTATTGATTGGTCTCAATGGTACCAAGAGCCTCAACTCTTGACATTTCACAATGACTATGAGATCACCTACTATCTAAATGCCATTGAACCTATAGTCTCTTCCACCAGTGAACCGGCTACCAGTATGACAGAACCTGACATCAAGTACCTTAGTCACAAGATAAAAAGAAAAGAAAAAAAGAATAAGAGTGCTGATGGCGAAAACCACTATGTGGTGGTGTCAAAACCAAAAAAAAGTAAAAATAAAAGACGTATCCAAAGGTGAAAACCTCCCAGAGGCACCTACGCATGAGGTACTTGATAGTCTCCCAAGCTATTTCCAGGACAAATCATCAGTATTGGTTGAACCTACAGAAGCTGTTAATTTGGGCACAGAGGAAGTTCCAAAAATTGTACACTTGGCTAAATCTTTATCACCTGAAGAAAAGAAAGCCTATACTGAGTTCCTCCAAAAGAAGGAAATTAACTTTGCATGGACATACTCAGACATGCCAGGGTTGGACACTAATCTCATTATGCATCATTTGTCCATAGCTCTAGGTGTGAAACCAGTCAAACAAAAGTTGAGAAAAATGCACCCTCATATAGCTCTTTTAGTGAAAACTGAATTAGAAAAGCTCCTTGGTGCAGGATTCATTAGAGCCATAGACTATGCTGACTAGATTTCCAACATTGTACCTATTTCTAAACCTGATAAAACCATTCGAATCTGCACAGACTTTAGAGATCTTAACAGAGCATGCCCAAAGGATGATTTTCCACTTTCTAACATAGACATGATAGTAGACATGACAGGGGGATATGAGATCTATTCTTTGATGGATGGTTTTTCTGGGTATAATCAGATCAAGATAGCTCCTGAGGATCAAGAAAATACTGCATTCACATGTGCCTGGGGTACTTATTGTTGGAATGTCATGCACTTTGGATTGAAAAATGCAGGAGCTACTTACCAAAGATCTATGACAACCATCTTCCATGACATGATGCATAAGAATATGGAAGATTATGTGGATGACACCCTGGCTAAGTCTAAGAGAAGAGGAACACATTTGGCTGATTTAGAAGTGATTCTAGAGCGCATGGAACAATTTCAACTAAGATTAAACCCAAAAAAATGTGCATTTGGTGTTACTTCTGGCAAATTATTGGGATTCATCATTTCAGCTAAAGGAATAGAAGTGGACCCTGAAAAGGTTCAAGCCATTATAAACATGCCACCTCCCAAAAATATCAGCCAAATGAGGAGTCTTCAAGGGCACCTTCAATCCATAAGGAGGTTTATTTCACAATTGGTAGATAGAGCACAACCTTTCAACAAAAAATTGCATAAAGGTGTTCAATGTGTCTGGAATGAGGATTGCCAAAAGAGCATGGATCAAATTAAAGAATATTTGGCAAATCCTCCCATTTTAATGCCTCCCATTCCAGGAAAACCTCTCATTTTATAATAATGCAAATCACCCGAATCTTCCTTTGGGGGCATTGTTGGCTCCAATTAGATGAAGCAAGGAAAGAAAAGGGCCATATATTATATTAATTAGCACTCTTACAACATGGGAGTTAATTATACTAGTATTGAAAAAGCTTGCCTGTGATGAGTGTTTGCTTCTCAAAAATTGTGACACTATATGCTTGCGTACACCATACACCTCATAGCAAAAATTGATCCTCTCAAATACTTGCTCGGTAAAGCTGCTCTCACAGGTAGACTTGCTAAATGGATGATGATTCTTTCTGAATTTGACATAGAGAATATTGAGTGCAAAACAATCAAAGGCCAAGCTATTGTAGATCAACTGGCTAATTTCCCTATTCAAGATAATATGCCCATTCAAGTCAACTTTCCAGATGAGCATCTTATGTACATGTCTGAAAGATCTTGGAAACTATTCTTTGATGGTTCCTGCATACAAAATGGTTAAAGGTGAAAGTGTGTTTTTTGTTTCTCCTCCTTGGGTATGCTATTCCTAAATCTTATAAGTTATAACTTTCCATTACCAAACAACATAGCATTTGAGTATGAGGCTTTGACAAAATGGACTAAAATGGCCATAGAGTGGAATATCCACAGAACTACATATCTATGGGGATTCTCAGCTGATCATCAACCAAGTCAATGAACAATACGAAACAAAAGATGACAAGTTGGTACCTTACAAAAAAATGGTTGATTCATTAAAACGGTATTTTACTTTTGTCACCTTTCAACAAATCCCTAGGGCTGAGAACAAAGCAGCTGATGCTATGGCCACCCTTGCTTCACTTCTTCAGTTAGAGGAACATGAGTCCAGATATGAATTCCTAGTGGAAGAGCTACGATATCCCATATTTGACTCACCCGAAAGCCATGTCATTTGTACCCTTGTCAATCATGAATCCTCCCGCTATGGTGCTATTTACTCATATCTTCGTGATGGCATCATCCCCGATACATTTAACTGATCTGAAAGGAGAAACCTTATCCACAACGCCTCTCGCCATTCCCTCATCTCTAGTGATTTGTATAGGAGGGGTCTATATGGAACACTTCTTAGATGCTTAGAAAAGGAGGAATCCGATCAAGCGCTAGTTGAAATCCACGAGGGCATATGTGGAGGACATTCTAATGGTCTTTCCATGGCTAGAAGGTTGCTTAGGGCAGGGTACTATTGGCCTATGATGCAGATAGATGCAGTAACATTTGATAAGTCTTGTGAAAAATGTTAGAAACATGGACACCTGATACATGCTCCAGGTAGGGAGCTAATTCCTTCTATATCTCAATGGCCATTTAAGCGATGGGCCTTTGACCTTGTTGGGAAGATTCATCCCAACTCATCAGGTGGGCATAAGTTCATTATCACTGCTACTGACTACTTCACAAAATGGGTAGAGGCTGTTCCACTTTCTATTTCCTCAAACAAGACAGTGTCTTTATTTATTTTAAACCATATCATCTGTCGATATGGAGTGCCATCTGAGATCATCACTGACAATGGAGGTCAATTCAAAAATAAGGACCTTAAAGAACTCTACCAAAGATTCAAGATAAAGCAACATTGGTCCTCCATTTACTTCCCTCAAGGAAATGGTCAGGCAGAGGCTTCAAACAAAACCATTCTCAAGATTTTGCACATAACAGTTCATAAGAATGGTAGAGACTGGCACCTACAGATAAATCCGGCCTTGTGGGCCTATAGAATGAGTATTCGTACTCCAATTGGGGCTACTCCTTTTGCCGTCACATACGGCGCTGAAGCAGTGTTGCCTTTAGAGGTTGAGATTCCATCACTTCGGGTCTCTCTCAAAGGTCTAGTTATAGATGAAGACTATCACGCCATGAGATTGCAAGAATTGGAACTTCTTGATGAGAAGCGTAAAGCATCATTTGACCATATGAGGGTCTATCAAAAGCGGATGTCCAAAGCCTTCAACAAAAAGGTTGGCCCTAGAGAATTCCAAGTAGGAGATCTTGTCCTGCGAGAGAATCCTAAGAACCAACAGAATCGAGAACAGAAGGGAAAATTCAAACCTAATTGGCTTGGACCCTACATCATCACAACAGCTTTTGGCACAGGTGCCTATCTACTATCTACTGAAGAGGGGGAGCAGCTCCCTGAGCCTATCAATGTTTTGCACCTGAAGAAGTTCTATCCTTGATGCCCGTTCTGTCTGGGGGCGTCCTTTGTATATAATTATGACCCTCAAAAAGTTCCAAAAAAATTGATATATGATCTTTTGAAAAAAAAATCAAAAAAAAATTCAAATATGATCTGAAAAAATACAAAAAAAAAAAAATTCTTCCAAGTGGTGAAAACCTGGAAACAGGCGCTACTTGAGGCCTTTGCATCCCTATTTCTTAGCATGCATCCTCGACATAGCCTTTCTCCATCATACCTTGTCCTTATTTCCTTGGTTTGGAATTGGTCTTTGTCTTTGTCTAGGGGCATCACTGTGTTAGATTTGGTCTCTTGGATATGCTTGTCTTTAGGACACCTCACAAACGGTGTTTTTCAACACCAACCCAACTGTGTTTTTCAACACAACCCCTGACATTGTGTGTTTTTCAACACTTATCGGTTTGGTCTTATCCAGTTCGGTCATGTGATCTTACCTACTTGCAAGCATTTGATCCTTATCCTCAGAACTCAGTATCAGTTTACACACTTAAAATTTTTTTAATTGCAACACTTAATGCTTGAGATATGCCATGATCTTTTCTTTGTGTGTTGACTGATATTGATTTTCGTTGAGTGTCCTTGTCTAATAAGTCTCTTCGTGATGTATAGCTAGAGGACTTGGGGCATGGGGCATGTTTTTATTTGCTTTTTGCTTGTGGGTGTTGTCTTGAACCTCTTCAGTGTCTCTTGTTGTCTCCTTGACACACTTAAGAGATTTATGGCATCATCCTTGAATGTTTTTGCACAACCATTCTCATGGTAATCCTGGCATTTATGTCTTGATGTGAGTGTGGTTTTGCTACATTAAATTGGGTAAGCTAACATTGTAGTCATCTTGACCTTCATGTCTTTGATGCTCATGTTAGAATCTTTCCACATTCCAAGCTGATATAAATCACATTCATATCTTCATAGTTGCATTTGTGACTAGTGATGATTGTGTGATTGTCCGATGTCCGGTAATAATGGCCCAATGATGAAAATAAGTTCTCTTACATTCTCTAATGAATGATGAACACACAAAAACCTATGTTACCCTATTGCAAGTACACCTTTGCATTTTCATGTAGCTTGCATTATTTAGACTTCATGTTAATTTGCACTTTTAGGCTATATTATGGGTTTGAGAGGGTTTCCTTCATCTTTCTTGTGGATTTTTCATCAACTGTGATCATGTTCTTCATTTCCTTATCTTATTTTGTGATCTCAATCAAAATTCCCTATCTTAAATAGTTGATTGATTTTGATGCATCCTCTTTATTGAGGCAGATTCTCTTCCTTCTCTCCATTTCTTTCCATTTCTTCCAAACTTCTATTTTCCATTCAATTTCACCCCACTTCTTTTCTTCTAATTCAACCTTAGGGCATAATGTTCTTGCTGATCTACCTGGGTTCTGTGATTCTTATATTTTTCATCTTACATTAAGAACCTTATCTTTTGTTTGATTTGATCAAATTTTTCAATTTATTATTTCTCCTCTATCTCATTTCGATTTCGATCACGAGGGGGCAGTACCTATCAAACTTCAATCCTTGATTCAATTTTATCAATTTATCAATTGCTTCTCTTGGGGAAACCTTGCTTGAGATTCTGATCTCTCACTTTGGATGTGATCCCGAATTGACCTCATGTTCAAAGGCCTTTTGTTTATGTTTTTCCAAATGTGATCCCGAGTTGACCTCACATTTGAGTTGTTTTGTGATCCCAAATCGATCTCACATTGCAACTTCATTCTTTGACTGCATGTGATCCCGAGTTGACCTCACATTAGTCAAAGAGGGGAAAACGTATGCAACCTAAAATGGTCACCTAGACTTTGGGACCCATTTATTTAATTTGTCAACATCAATTTTCTGAATCAATGATTGTCGCATTTTCAAATCAAACTTCTTAATCAATTCATAACTATTTCAAATGTTTCAATTTTCCCTAAGGTTTGAATGCTTCATTAATTTTATTTAATCAAAAGAAATAAATCCATTTTAATAAATAAAATAATGTTATTTAATTGAAGTTAATATTACTTAAATAAAATGATGCTATTTAATTAAATCTATTTTTAATTAAATAATTTTATTTTATTTTATTAATATTCATTTCTAAAATTACATAATCTTATTTTATTTTATTAAAAGAGATATTATCATCTTAAATTAAATTAAATAAATGAAATATCCTCTCAAGAATATCATGTGATGAAAAAAAGGGAAACAAATCAGTTAAAAGGGAAATAAACTAAAAAAAGAATTCCAATCAAGATTTGTTTCTATTTTTCTATTTATCCCACATTGTTTCTGAATTTGCCTTCAATTCTACTTTTGCCTATAAAATGAGCCCTCTCATTCTCATTTCAAAAGAAAAGATGACGAATTTTTACATCAGACTTATGCTACAAATTTTCTTGAATTTTATCATTTGAGATTACACATTAGTTTGATTTTATAAGCATCTTAGTTTTAAAGCATATAGTTTAATATTACATTTTAGCTTAATCTTCATAGTAGATTAATTTGCAAAATAATTCATTTATGGCATTGCATGTAGATCAATTTTCATTTCAATAAATTAGTTTTGTTTATTGCATTTTATAGTCATTTAGATTAGTTTTCATTGTTGCATTGCAAGAACAGGATTCATGGAGATTGGCATTCTTGCTTCTCCTCTTTGAATCTCTCATTCTGAGACTATATTTGTAGGAGTAACTGGGTTAATATGAGGGCCACAATATCAATCCCTGCTCTTCTCAGATAGAGAGCTGTGAATTGATTTGCAAGGACTCATTATTGAGTATCCTCGCATGCAAGGATTCACAGAAGTATAACATATTTTCAGTTATACAACTATGCCCCTAACTTCATGATTTTCACATAATGGACTTTGTGAAATGAAGGATTTTTTTGACATAGAAATTTTATTTTGAAATTTAAGCAATACATTGTATGTGGTAAAAATAACTTCATTAATCCAAGATTAAATCAAATGAACACCCCACATTGATGTATGTTCAAACTTTAACTCCTCAAAAAGCCAACAAATTGAGACAAGGAAAATATTGCATAACATTGAGTCCAAGTTTCATTTTACCAAAATCATTTGAGTTCCATGGTCCAAATCATTGAATTCTATTGTCAAAATCATTTGAGTTCTATTTTACCAAAATCATTGAGTTCTTGGAGTATTATCACTTTAGAGGTATAACATTTTTCTCACTACCTTGGTCTTGCAAAACAAAGGTCCACTTTAGGTTAATATTATTGGGTCAAACATTTCATACACCCTTTATCATATTTAACATTTCACTTCACCAAAATTTATAAACTTTTGACACACCAACACTTTTTTGATTTAGACATCTATCAAACCAATCCCCTAACTTAGCTATGTTGTATGTGAAATTGATCCTTTTCCATGCACTTAGTTGAGTTTTTTTATCACATTTAGTGGACAAATTTATCTTGAAATTCGTAAGTCTACCTTCAAGATTTATACATTCATTGACACCTTTCATCAAAACATCAAATCTCTTTGTCTAAAAGTGTTGTACCAAAAATTTTCAAAGATCACTCCCCATATCATTCAAATTTTTCATATTCCATTCACATCATTGTTCCAAAACAACTTAGAGGGTCCCTTCTACCAAAATTTGAGTCAACTAGAGAGTATTAAAATTATAAATATCAACACACCTCTCCCATCGTTGATATACAATCTATGGTTGCAACAAGATCACAAAACAAGAGAATCATGGAAGAAACCAAAGTCCCATCCACCACAAGTGATCCAAACTCACAAGAATTTGATCCAAGGAGTCATTCCACCTGTTCACAACAACCCCAAGATCCATTAGGACCGTATGAGGTAGAAGATGTCACAAACAACCGATTTGAGCTTACTAAAGAAGAAATCCTTGAGTATAAACAAGAACATCAAGCCTTAGAGAAAGTGGCTTCAATTCCCCCATATTTTGTCACACAAGCCTTGGCACAAGTTTTGAATCCATCTACAATTCAACCAAATCCATCCCTTGTTCCCAGTCAACCCTTAACATTTAGTCTTGCAACTAGACTAGGAACCAACCTTGGTCTCACTTCATGTCTAGGAACAAACACAACTTTGGGTATTAAAAACATGACCATTCCATTAACCACCAACCTTCCCCAAAACACAATTTAGACATCAACATTTGGAAAATCACTTACATTCCATGACACCACAACTACCTTGACATTTTAAGTGCAACCATCTTCATCCATCACCACAAATACCCCAAGTGTGCCTAACGTTACACAAGGTAATGTGAGCCAAGTGCCTCAAGTAGGACAACAAGGGAAAGTTAACAGCCTCACACAATGTCAACCCTTGAAAAGTGGTTCCAACAACCCCATTGACACATTGAAACAAGTGGTTACCTAAACTACTCTATTCAATCCACCATCCACATTAAACCAATCTATCATCAACCCAAATCAAAGCAACTCGTTGATCACAAATCCCATCAACCAAGGTAATTCCTTGGTCCCTCATCAAACAAAACAAGGGAATCCTCAACACATTGGTCAAGGGAACCTTTCTAGTCAATTGATCCTAGGTTCCATCATGTTCTTTACCATTTGTCCCTCAAATCATGCAAAATCAAATGGGGTCCCAAATCTACATTCCTCCCTCCAAATCAATAATCTTACAAGGAATGATAGCACAAAACAACCCACAACAATATCAAATCAATCAAAAACTCATGATAATCCAAACTCCATCCCAACAACAAAACACTTCCATGTCACCAGAACACAAATCTCACACTCTAGCTTTACAACAAGCACAATAGGCTTCCCAACAAGCATTGCAACATCAACAAGCTCAAGCTCAAGCCCTACAATCACAAAAATCTTATCAACAAGCCTTGTAACAACAAAAATCCTTAGTCACACAACAATAACATCAAGCTCAACAACAAGCCTTAGTCACACAACAACAACAAGAAGCTCAACAACAAGCCTTAGCTACACAACAACAAAATCAAGCCCAACAACAAGCCTTAGTCACACAACAACAAAAACAAGCATTCCTACCCCAACAATATGCACAACAACAAAAAGTGCTTGTGCAACAACAGAAATAACAAGGTCTATACTATAATCCTCAACAAAACATTGTCAATCCAAATATGTTAGGAGAATATACACCTCTACTACCATCACCCCCATAGTATCAAACTCCACTGTACACACCATACAACACCCCATTATATCAAAATGCCACTTAAACTTCATCCACCATCCCATTAAACACACCTTATGCTCCACCATCAAACCATCAAGATGATATGGCATCACAAATTAAGGCGCTATTGCAACAAATGCAAGAAATTAAAATGGGAAGAATGAAGAAGCCCCATAGACATCAAAAGTTGTGTCCATACCCATTAGATAGAAACATCACAATGATACCTTTCCCTCCCAATTATGAGGTTCCTAAATTTGATAAATACAAAGTGAGAGGAAATCCTATGGATCACATCAAATAATTAAACATCATGTTTATGGAGGTTTCCTATAATTATTCCTCTTTGATGCACCTCTTTCCACTAAGTTTGACAGGCTAGACATCGATTGGTTTTCACAGTTACCTCTAGGTACCAATACCTTCCAAGAAATCATCCATATATTCATAGATCACTTCTCCTTCAATCTTGTCATGGATGTAAGCTTAGAATAGTTATACACACTCAAGTGAAAAAAAGGAGAATCATTCGCTAATTTATTGTAAAGACGGAGACAAAGAGCTAGTAAGAGCAAGCAGCCCATTCGTGATGAACATGTTGGTTGTTTTCAATGAACCAATCAAATCTTGCCAGATACCTATGGGTTTTCTATATTCAATTCTTGAATATCTGCAAGATAATTGTCCAACCAACGAGATATAGCACCAATCGCTTTATCTCTTGCACTTCGAGCTCTACAAAACCTAGGAGGGTGGTCCCACAATGTATATTATACAATTCTTTCAAACAACTCACATATACATTGCATAATCAAGTAGATATATTCTCACCAATGACTAATAAGATGAAATTCTCCAAGAAGTTGGCATTTCCTTAAATGAATTATACATCCTAACCTAAGAATATAAGATAATACAAACCACAAGAAATCAAAGATAGATCAATGATTATTTAAAAGGATGTTCTCAAGTCGGGTAATTGGAACCATGAGAAAGACATAAGGGGGTTAGGATTAGTGCCATTATCTACGGGCTAGAGTCTAAGAAAATTGAAATATAAGGTATATTTAATTTTGAACATCCATGATCTAAGTTATATTACTTTACAATTCACAAATATGTAACCAAATTCTAAAGACTACTTATTAGATCCAATCACCTGCACACAAATTTATGATTTGATTTAAGAATTTTAACCCATTCCATGAACTAGAGCTAAAACCAAAACATATATCAAACTACGAAAGCGATGACAATTAATGAAATGATCTTTGATCAAAATTTTCATTAATAATTTGAGTACATATCTAAATGGAGAAACTATAGACTCATAAAACTTCCATTATTATTCAGATATGCTCAGGAACCATAAATTTAACAAAAATTACTATCTAGACTCAAAGCATTAGACAAATACTTAACATATTCACTCTATGTTCTCAATTTTCACAATTCAATTCTAGAATTCAACAAAAGACCTGCACAAATGGCCTTGAATGAAACTTTTAGGAAGCTCCAAATGTAGACTCCTTTCAGTGGCTACTTTCTCTACATATTCTGTAGCTTTGGCTCTCCACAAGAAATCTCTAAATGAGGGTGTTTCAACAAAGGAGACATCTTTCATAAACTCCTTACAAGCCTCTATCCTCAAGTCATCTACACTATTTAGACCACTGATATCAATTTTTCCTAGCCTGAGACTGCTTTATCCTGAATTGAGGCAACTACCCCTACAGGGGGAGGCATTCCTTGTTACATATCCTCAGGAGTGACAAAGATATCATCTTCATCTATATTAGAATACTCAACCACTCCTCTTGCCTCAGTCCTTTGTTTCTTAAGGGGTGGTTGCTCGAATGGAGCAAGACTTCCTGGAGGTGAATCAAGATCAATTACAGGTGGCAGAACTTACCTTGGAGGTGATGGAATTGCACTCTAAGGAGAAGCTACCTTTGATCCCTTAGAAGTGATAGGGGTTGGAAAGGTTTGTTCTTCATCCATCGCTTTCTTCCTCCTGGAGTATATTCTTATTTTCTTGGGTGGTTGGTAAGTGGGCCTTTCTTCTAATGCCATAGAAGTATCTTTTTCAACAACTCTTTCTTTTCCTTTATCTGTAACCTCTCATTGCTCCTTCAATATACCAACTATATTTTCAAAATTATCCATAACATACATGACCTAGATAAATTCATTAGTTATATTTGGCAAAGGATTATAACTGGGATCCCTCTTCCATTTTTCCTCTACCATCTTCATGTAAGCAAGATACTTAGCTTTCCTTTCATCCTGTTATGGAAAGCCAAAAATATTCCTGATGACATCTTCAAGATAATATAAATTGTGCACAAAATTACCAAGCCTTTAATGTACTTTTAATTTAGTGATAAAACCCTTAGGATGATGATTCCTTGGGCGTACAGTCTCCAACTTGTAAGGAACTAGCAGATGCACTAATTCCCTCCATGCCCCTTTTTCCATAACATAATCAGTAAACGCTATCCGCTCTGGAAAGAATGAGCCCTTCTTCACTGTATTAGGTAAATGTGCTGCCTGGGAAACTCCTAATTGCCTCATGATTTCAAGGAATCCTATCCTTAATGGCACATCTCTTGGAAAAACATATGGATCCAAATTGTTGCCATATACTTTGAAGATTGTTTTATTAGGGTATAAAATTGAGTCTACCCAATTGTGACTCAAATTTAGGTATGGCATCATCTCCATAGGTCTCAAGAAGTCATGAATTTCTTTGGGAATAATTGGTGGTTCATATATTAAGGACCTCTTTATCTTTGATGCAAAAGCATTCTAAAACATCACATAGTTATATTTCTAGTCATCATTATCTAGAATCTGGGTCCAACATTGAATAGGAAAATCAACACCTTCTGCCTTCCTTCTCAAATTTGTCTTTCTCAAAAACCTTCTACCCTTTATGCAAGAACATATGCATTAGTAATGAATAGAACCAAAATTTTACCCATTTTTTCTCTTCCTTCATCTCAATCAAACCCTTATGGATATGTTTTTTCAGATAAGTAGCATAATCATAGACTATGTTGTAAGTTGGGTCCTACAGATGTGTTGCTAGATAACTGTATTCTCTCTGCAATTTTTATATGGAGAAAAACTGATGATTTGGCACAAATAATATATAGTATTTCCGAATTAACTAGAAAAATAATTCATTGGGAAGGGCTCAAGCTCCTTCTCACCAATTTTGATCTACTTTCTATGCTTCCTGGTACCAGTGGTAGCAGTATGCAAGGGAAACAACTTTTTTTTGATGAATACCTTGGTATTCTCATGTTACTTCCTAATATTATCCATATCAAGAGGAACCAAATCTTGAATCCACTCATGCAAATAAAAAACATCTTCAATTTATTTCCTAGTTATCTTTACCATATCTTTCCCATCAAATGTTCTAACAACCCTAGAGATCAGATCGTATCTTGAGGTGATATCCTTTAGAAGATCAACATACATATACATGTTGGGAACAATTGATTTTCCCATATCTAGCCTCCAAGGGTTACAGAGAGGAACTCCAAGGTTCATGTTCCCAAACTAATGCTGAAAGAGTTGCAATCTAGTATAAGGCAACTCGACATCCTTAATGAAGCACTCTTTATCCATCACTCCCTCTCTAATAGTAGGGACATACAAAAAGACATTTCCTTTGGGTTTCTTATTTGTATAGGATGGTAACAAGTCAATTAAATCCCTGGAGAGTGCTCTAGACTGGGCCGAAGGGGTGGAAATTTGTACTTTGGGAGCCATGAATTTTAGGCAGACTAGGGTTTTGACAAGAAAAATTCCAACTACCAACCTCCTAATTCAAACCTATGGCTCAAAACAAATGTTAACTCTAAAAATTTTTGCAGGGTTATGGCCTTTTAAAGATGAAATTAACCCTAACTCTAAGAAATTAAATTAGAGCAATAAAACACATTCAACTAAAAGAAAATTGAAAGCCAACCCTCATTCAAAAAACTAGAAAAAGCATAAAACTGTGTTTATCGTACTTATATCTTTAAATCACAATAAACCCTAATGCTGGTTGGGACGAATTTTGCAAGTTGCTTCTTTTGATTTTTTGTATTGCTCCAGACACATCTTCAAATCTCAATTATGCTAAAACTAACCATATACACATATTTTGAAGACAATTGAGTAGATTTATGAGTCACCTCCTCCATTACTACTCGCTTGCATGAAGAAAAACAATTACAATAGGTGTACTCACAGTTTTGAATGTGCACCATTGATCTTCAGCTAAGATGACCATATTAAATGACTTAGATTGATTCAATTACATTTGAATTTCATCGTTGTTCCAGCTTGAACAACTAGCCAATAGAAATATGCTGAATGGATCCTCTTTCATGTACTTGTGGGCTCCACCCGCCATTAGTCATAGGACATACGTGGTGACTTCTCATGGTTCTTGTAGCCTTTAACAAGCTTGCATCTTCTCTTCACGAGATGGTAGGGAATGGTAGCAATCAACTCTTCCCTCTAAATAATCACCGTTGATCATAGAACTTTGAGCATCCAAATGAAAAGTGATGGCAGGGTCAGTACCTGTGATTAAAAACATGTCAGCATCTTGCAGGCCATGCAACA
>VDFB02342184.1:0-20063 GCA_007258455.2 Sequoia sempervirens
TCTCTGGATCTAGTTAACCCTAGAAGTGAGTATTTTGCATCCTGTCGTCGTAGGTTGTCGAGTGAACCTTGAGTGGTTTGTCATCGGTGCTATTAGGGTAAGAAATCGGTTCTTTTATCTCTTTGGTCGTTGACGTGATTAACTTGGGTTCGTGTTTGGTAATCGTACCGTTAGAAGTAACCTTGCTTGGTAAAGCTTATAAATATATATATAATAATAATAAAATAGTATTATTATTATTATTATTTATTTTGCTAATGAAACTAAATAATGTTATATTGAATATAAAGAGAATTTATTTTATATATAGGGATAATAAATCTCACCATATTGTATTGGACGAATTCACATTCAAATTAACTTATTTACATAATGTTGATATCGTATTTTTCTGAGATGAATTTTTGGTCTCATAGAACGACGTGGTTTAATCTTGTGAGTGATCACCCGAGAAATTTGGAGTTGAGAGGAGCGACGTGCGAAGTGGAAATCGTGCGGCTTGCAAATCAACCAAAAATCTCCATAAAATCTTGTTCTGTCGTCATGCGTCCTTCAGGGGTAGTGGCGGACCCAAATGTCTTTGAATTTTCTTAAAACCTTGTCTAGAATCCCTAAAATCACGTTCATGGATGGCGTGGTGGAAGAAAGTGCGAAAGTAGTTTCAATAACTACCTGGAACAATCATACGAGTGGGGGATTATCTTTTGTAAGTTTTTCTTTGGCGGAAAAAGAAGGAAGATATAGGAAAAAAGAGAGGAGAGGAAGGGTTTACGGGGGAAGACCTTATCTTCTGGTAAACAGACGGATTAGAGGAAGCACGAGAATCCATAAAAGGAGAAGTCGTTTGGAGTAGAGGAGATAATAGCTGAAGGAGCTCGCTGGAGTTAGTTTCTGTTGAGTTCATGGTTGACCATAACAGCAATAACAGGCACGTAGAATACCTACCTTCTATTCTTTAGAATGAGACATGAATTATATGTCATGCTAAGAGCAAATGTGAATACTCGCAAGAAGGTTATAGTTGAGTATTGATATGACAGTGTGTTAAATACTCCACATTCTGTCTGAGTTTTAGAGAGTGAAATCTGTAGCATAGAAGGCGGAACTTCTTACTTCTTACTTAGTCCTTAAATCTTGGTCATTGTGCAAGAATCTTAGCTGAAACAGCTCTTATTTGAAGTATTTAAATTAAGAGAAAGTAGAAATTTTGAATAAGCTCTGCACAGATAATGTTGCTAATATGAGAGAATAACTGTTAGTAATATTATGTTAATACCATATGAATATTGAAGTTCAAATGACAAACTTTTGCTTAGATCAGAAAGAAAGTATTGCTTTAAACCTCTGTTGTTGTTCAGTAGGGACAGTAATATAGAGAGCAAAATATCTGTGTGAAACAAAACAGCGAATTAACTGGTGGGATTTTATACGCTGATAATGAAACAGCATCACCATTGTAACCTATGTCAACTTAACGGTAGGAGACCAGTGAATAAAGATTTTGTTTAAAAGAAACTAAAGAGTTTAATCCTTCAGTAGCTGAGTTTCTGAAGAGTTAGATGGGATACGTCTACAGACCTTAAAGTTTGAAGTTCCCTAATATTAGCACTCAGTGACTTGTTGAATTCTGTCTTTATATCCTTTAAATAAAGCTTAGTACTTATTCTAAACTGAATAGGATGACAGTTGGTCATATGGGTAAGCAAACTTTGCGGTAACCCTAGCACCAGATTTGCTTGACACACGTGGCAGTTAGCCAAGAAGTGTGAGTTAAGGGTAGAAAAACCCTAGGTAGGTCATAAATTTTATGCCCTAGGACAGGTGTCCAGATTTGAGAAAGTTACGGAGAAGTATTCTCCAGAAGCCCTAGTTTAAGTAAGCTTTTCCAAGTCGGGCAGGGTGGGTGAGTAGCACAGTAGTGCAAATGCTATGGCCATAGTAGGGCAGATGCCACTGACTGCCCTAACACTTCCAAACAGAGGCCTATACCATCAAAGCATTTTGAAGGCTAATGATGTCAAGGAACAGCTGAAAGAACTGTTGGAACATGGAGTAATCAGAACTAGCACCTCCCCACGTGATTCTCCCATTGTGGTGGCACCAAAGAAAGATAGAACATGGTGAATATGCCTAGACTACAAAGCACTAAACAGGACAACAGTTAAGAATGGGCATTCACTATCCTGGATTGACAATTTATTGGATCAATTCCAATATGCTAGACTACAAAGAACTAAACAGGACAACAGTTAAGAATAGGTATTCACTATCCTGGATTGACAATTTATTGGATCAATTGCAATATGATAAGTATTTTATAAAGCTTGATCTAAAGTCCCGTTATCATCAAGTGCAAATCAAGGAAGATGGCATATGGATAATTGCATTTAAGACTTGACAAAACTTGATCTAAAGTCCAGTTATCATCAAGTGCAAAACAAGTAAGATGGCATATGGATAACTGCATTTAAGACTTGACAAAGCTTGATCTAAAGTCCAGTTATTGTCAAGTGCAAATCAAGAAAGATGGCATATGGATAACTGCATTTAAGACTTCACAGGGTCTTTTTGAGTGACTAGTGCTTCCATTTGGCTTATGCAACACCCCTGCAACCTTCATGAGATTCATGAACGAAGGCATTATGCCCACTCATGGATGAATATGTTATTGTTTACTAGGACAACATATTAGTTTTCAGAAACACATATGATGAGCATCTAGAGAAAATGCAAAAAGTTTTGAAGGGAGAAAAAGCTGCTCTTAAATTCTAAGGAGTGTGAATTTGCACAACAGTCATTGGTGTATATTGGACATGTTAGGAGATGGAGTGGTATGGATAGACCCAACAAAGATGGAGACCATAATGAAGTGGCTTAAGCCAACAAATGTCACTGAAAGGAGTTTCCTTCAGGCAGCTCAACACTTGAGGAATTTTATCAAGTCTTTCTCATCCATAGCAGCACCTTTACATGTTCTGTGGGCCATGGTAAAGCATACAAATGGGGCAATGTCATGCCCCCGCAGACTGCAACACTCAACAAGCAAATAAATAAATAAAATAAGTAGCAAAATTAGCTATTACAAAACCAGCCGACCTCCCCATATAAATGTCCATGTTTAGCATCACTGCCAAAGAGGAAATATGCCATGCCCCCCTGACTTTTCCTTATACTTAGGAAAATTCGCAGCAATATAAATATCAACCAAGCTAACTAAATAATAGATGCCCTTTAAGAAGTCGCCCCACTTGGCAAATAAATAATATTATCTAATCATGTTATAAAGACTAAAGGAGAAGGCAGCGATTGAGTTGAAGGAATGATTAACAAAAGAAAGCCGACTACTTTGAAATGGAGCGACCCATCTATGTGAAAAGATGCAAAGAAAAATGGAGATTAAAAATAGTACGAACAGCAATTAGTCTAAGGGGCGTGTCCCTCACCAAGGGAGGGCATAATGAAGAGTTGTGTCTGTCCCACCACATGGATACAAAAGAAGCATGCTTCCAAAAAAGGACATCATCGAATCACATTCAGAAAAATATCTGCATTCAGATCATCGAATCATCTTCAGAAGGATATTCAGAAATACCAGCAGATATAAAACAACATCTTCTGAATATTAGGAACAAACCAAACATCAAAAGCAATAAGAGCAGATCCAAGCTAATTATGTGCACTCAGCAGGCAGAATCAGAAGTAAATATACTTGCATCTTAGAATATAGCAGATTATATTTTTGCAACATTGTGGTATGCACTATGATGTATATTGTGAATAATGATATGTTTATTAATCTCTATGAAACTGGATATATTATTGTGTTTGTAATTCCCACCAAGCAACCATGGGAGAAGTAAGGGGAAGTACGAGTAGGGTGAGCAGATACTAGATTACTTTCTAAGTAGACCACCCCATGTGGATGACCGGGGGGTCTGCCACTTGCAGCCAAGGGGGTGAGTGACCGCTCTTGGGCTTAGAAAGAGGAATCTACAGGCCTCCTATTGTAGCTTTCCCCAATCTCTACATGGATGGGTTGCTGGGAAGGATTCAAGGAGTCCCAATCATAAGAAGGATGGATAAGGCAGCATGGATAGGGAATGCAGATACAAGTTTACCCACTAAGTAGACCACTCCATGTGGATGACCAGGGGTCTGCCACTTGGGGCCAAGAGGGATGGTATATCCGCTCTTGGGCTTAGCTGGGATAGCTTCCGGTGGACTTATCATGTTTCCCATCCAATTCCTATTATGATTAAACTCCCATCATGCATTATAGATATGGTGTAGTTTAATAGTTATGTATTTACATGGTTCAAATATTTATATATGTTTGATCATATGAATTATATTCCAATATTATCTAACATGATTGCAGGACATAAACCAAGATTTATCTATCTTAAAGCATTTAATTAAGTTATAACCCTAACTACATTGAAACTCGTGATTCTAGGTAAGATTTAGGGCAGTCCAAAAGGGGACATTACAGGCAAAGTGCTGCAAAAGGCATTTGAGGAGTTGAAACACAAGATAAGCCATGCTAGCATTGCCTAATTTGTAACAACCATTGGAGGTGGAAATAGATGCAAATCATATGTAATGGGGGATGTTCTTATGCAAGGACATACACCTATGCGTTATCATTCTAAGTTGTTTCATGGTTCAGTCCTTGAGTATTGCAATTATGACAAGGAGCTTTATGCATTGGTTCATTTTGGTTTGCCCAAAAACATTGTATGGGATAGAGATTCAAGATTTCTAGGGTAGTTTTGGTGCGCTTTGTGGGAACAGATGGATTCCTGATTGGAAAAGTCAGTTGCTTTCAATCCACAAATGGATGGGCAAACTGAGGATGTTAATAGGACTTTGGCAAAGTTGCTCAAAGGTTATAATCAGAGCCTTGCTTACATCAGCACTCTTGTAACAAGGTTGTACACAATTCTATAAATTTATCACCATTTGAACAGTGTTTTAGTAACTCACAGCCTAGTCCTTTGGATGTTGCAGCAGGTTGGTCACATGAGGATGGGAAAGGTGAAGACTCAAGAGGTAAAAAAAGATTGAAAATTTCATTGATGCATCCAACAAATTCATCTACAAGTACAAGAAAAACTGTAAAAGAGTCAAAACAAGTACAAGAAGAGGCATTATCAGCACTATGTTGACCACAGGTTTAGGGTAGGTAACAAGATGTGTTTGTACTTGGGCAAAGAAAGACTCCGAGGGAAAGTGAGGAAGTTGAAACCTCTGAGTTATGGCTCATTTCTCCTTCTAGAGCAGATATAGGAAAATGCCTTTCATCTTGATTTGCTGCCATATATGAAGATTTATTGGATGATGAATGTTGAAAACTTGTGTTTGTTTGAGCCATTTTTGTTGGATGAGAAAGATGTATTATTGCCTTCAGTTCAGGATCTTTCTCCAGGTGTCTTGGAAGAACTAGAGTAGGAAGTGGTTCACAAAAGAAAGCTAAAACAAACACAAGGGTTAATAAGACTCGGCTGACTGGCTTAAAGAGCCTACTCCCAAGTAAAGCAAAATGGTATACGAAGGAGGATGTGGGGAAAAAGTTCCCACACCTAATGAGTCCCTGAGCTTTTGGGGATCAAAAGCCTCCCTATTAGGAAAGTATGATCCATGAAAGCAGGTTAAGAACACAATCAAGTGACCAGTTGTACATGATGTCAGTCGAAGAGAAACGCTTCAGCACTTGCATTCACATAGAGATCAGGTTTCGTCGACTTTATAGGTTAACAAGCTTGTATATAGGCCAGTTGTGGACTTGGGATGATCCAAAGAACCCTAGGGAAGGCAAAGGGCAGTTGTGCAAGCTTTAGAATAAGGTGGTTTTCTAACATTGGCATTTTTGCAACTTTTCACTTTGTGGTGATAGCATCACCAACTGCAGCAAAAACATCACAACCATGGTGAAAACATAAATGTCCCCCTACCGTAAGTGGTAGATCAACACAGTTGCTTGGAATGTGAAGGATCTTTCAATTCATTTCAGCTTCCAAGCATTGGGAAACATGTTTTGATGCCACTACAATCATGGGGAGCATATATACACAGTTGTTCATGTGGTTCAAGGGCTGGCTCTCTTGGTATCCTTGGACTGTGTTAATGGTTATAATTAGCACTCAACAGTGTCCTTGAAGGTGTGTTAAGAGGAGCTACCATCTAGGAATTTAGTGTGGATGAACTTGGAGTAGAATATCCATACAGTTTGCGGCTCAAAAAAGTACATCACAAATCTTATTATGAGTTCTAGGGTCTCCAGAACAAAAGCTCCATCTTGGCAGTGTTATATTACATTGGTTTACCTAAAATTAAAATTAAAAAAGGTTGACATAAAAAATGATACTTAATGACACTATTTCCATGCATTCTCAATGATCAGGAAGAACCCAAAATGTCAATACAGTTCTAATCGTGCCAATTGCTAAGGATAGTTGAAACAGACCTAGAGTCCTTGTATATAAAAATTATTATACACAAAGGAGCAACTATCACTACAGTTTCCAACTACCAAGTTGCCAATTGTTAAATGAGCTTCATTTTGTAATTGCAAGCCCCTTGCCATGACACCTTGCATAAATCAACAGGCTGGACATTTCTATGTCTAAAGTTCTAAGATTGAAACAGCTCTGTCATAGTGAACTACAATCTGAGGTACTCACATATGGCTTTAAAACTTCTTGTGTATGGAAAGTTTCCAAACCTCTAGCATCTTTTTTACATTGTATTTTTTTATTATTCTCTACATCTTCTAAAATATTAAACTTTTGTGCTTCCTCTACGAATGATGATCATTTTGTCATCTGATCAGATATTATTAACTTGTTAACATTGCAATGAACACAATTCTTCAACAGTGGGAAAAATGACCATTATTGACTATCCTCAAACAAGTATTAGGTAGTAAAAATTTCAGAGAGAATTAAATCAACTTAAGTAATTACCAGAATTAGATTAGATAGGTTACCACATAAACCATTGAGAAAGTAAGATCATTAAAAAATATAATCAGGAAACCTGGATAGCAGGATTGCTCTGGAGCAAATGGAATGCATCAAGAACATTAGAGTGCACATATCTTTGCACCACTTTGTCTTGATTCAAATCTGGCCCAAATCCAACAACAGAATTCTCACTGGATTCACCCTCAGTTTCTTGGATGCCTGAAACTTCAACAGAGTCAACATCATCATGCACTGGCAGGAATGATGATGATAGTTTTTCATGACCAAAGGTGCTGGAAACAGTAGTTATAGTCCTACAAACAATTGTTGTACAAATTATCAATATGATCTCCTTGTAAGTTCAGTAGATTCAGCTGAAATAAAGCATTTTAACTGGTACTTGACCCATGAGACTAAATACAAACCTGGAAGATAAAAAGTTTGAGCTACTGTAGTCATCATTATGTATGTACATAAAATGTAAATGTAATTTAACAAAAAGGCCAGTGAATCATATTAAAAATCATTAATCAAGCACATAAAAGAAAAAGAAAAATGTTTGGCAGTATAATTTCTTATTAAACACTTTTTATAATTATAAGTTTATAAAGAATTGTAAGCGAGTAGTTATTCTTCCAGTTGATTCTATTTGACGAAAAATAAATGTTCAATGTGAGAACCTTTGCGGAGACACAAGTCATAAAAGTAGAATCAATTACCACACTGGTGATTAAACATAAAAAGCAAAATTTGTCAAAAAAAAAAATTATGAAACTGTAAATTTCAGTTTTACTATCATTCAGCTTTCATACTTGGTAATTCTGAAAGCAAATTTCCAAATTAATATCAGAAAGACTTCAGATTTAATCCCAAATTATTGTCAACAAGACAACAACATATTCCAAGACTCAAATGTCAAAGCTAGGAAAATGAGTTGTCGACTAGATTGTTTCAGTAGAATCTCTTGAATGTAAGTACGGCATATTTTCTAGGGCACTCCAATGGCATCCCAAACTACTATATACTGTGACTTTGTTGTTGATTTTGTAACTATATCCTCTCTCACAACACCAAGCCACTGCTGCTGATCCTCTATGCATCAAATATCTAGTTGAAGATATTCTGGCATCCACATTACCACCATAATCTTCATCTGTGTACCATACAAGCTTGAAGTCTTTATTCTTTCTGTATACCAACCCAAAATCCTTTCACTGAAGATACCTGAGAATACTTTTTGATGTTTTCAATGACTCTCTCTAGAGGTTCAAGAATAAATCTAGAAATATGCATATTACAAAAGGTATATCTGGTCTTGTGTTTTTGTCAAGTATGTCTAAATCCAAACCATAAAGCAGACATCTTTAATTATTGTTTACTGCTCAGGCTACTGAGAAATTCATGAAATTATCACAATATCATGAAAATACCATTCAACAAGATTTTGACCAAGAAATTTCTAATTTATCAAGATATCTTCCCAATAAATTCCCACTTTATCACGAGACTTTGTTGATTTTTCATATTTTTCTATATATACTCTCTGCCCTACTAGTTTTTCCTCATTCTGCTTTTTTTTAATCTGCAACACTATCGACAACAACTGAGGATTTATAGTTCTTCTTTCTTTTTGAATCTGAAATAGTTTACAATCAACTATTAGACTATGCTAGTTTCAAACTAATGGAAAATTTTCTTTTTGGCTTATTTGGGTATGTATCTTCAATTTCAATAGATTTTACTTTTAGCTTCAACGGCAACTTCAGCTAGGTGGTTGTAATCCTCCACTACAAGCATATGCTTAGAAAGGGTTTTTGTATTTTATAACTTCTTAATATATTCAATATTGAACTTTTCTTTATCATAAAAAAAAAAAATCTCTTTAAGCACAGATTTTCATTAACATCTAGGGATTTCCAGAGACCTAAATTATAAAATTCACGTCACCAAAAAATTCATGAAAATATCATGATATTCTGAATATACAGCCAACAAAGATTTGACCAAGGAGCTACCAATTTATCAAGATATATTCCCAAGAAATCCTGGATTTATCACAAAATTTTGGCAATAATTTCATTTTTCGATTTATATGCCCTCTGCCCTGTGAGTTTTACCCCACTCTGCTTGTTTCCACTGAATCTGCAAGACCGTCAAGTCGTCAACAACAACAGTCAAGGATTTGCGGTTCTTCTTGCTTCTTTTTGAATCTGCCTTAGTTTCTAATTATGTATTAGCCTATGCTAATTTCAAACTGATTGCAAATTCCTACTTTACTTATTTGGATGTGTATTTTCGATTTCAATAGATTTTAGCTTGGACAGGTCCTTCAGCTAGGTGTTCGTAATCCTCCCTAAAGCGTATGCTTTGGCAGGATTTTTGTATTTTATAACTTATCAATATATTGAACTTAACAACAACAACAAAAAACTTTCTATTTAAGCACAGATTTTCATTAAAATCTAGAAATATGCCTGGGGGCATTCATACCTAATATATTACATTGCTTGTTTGACATTGTATATTGACATGTGTACTTTTATGTCAACCAGGCAAGAGAATGTATTCCTCAAATCGAGGAATTGTAATCACAAAAACAGTGTCTTAGGTGATAGGTTTTTCATTTCAGCTAGCTTCTATCCCATGAAGACAACTCTCATTCTCATGTACAACAGCTCTTTGCTCATGCAAGCTTCAATGTTCAAACACATCTTCTAGAAGACTATTTTCTGTTGTTAATCCTATAATGTTCAATTTATATCAGAGGCAAAATTAAAATTTCCTACAAATCTTACTGTAAAATTGTACTGTATAGGCTGACATTTATATTTTGTAGTTTGTAACTCATTTTGAGGTTCAAACTATGTAGTAATGCACCATTCAGCATGTACTGTAATTAGAGATCTTAAAAGTTAAAATTAATGGAAAAAATCCATATTTCAAAGTTCATGTACATTTTCCTCTACTTTCACTCTCTCACTCTCTATGCAATTAGGATGGCTTTAAATAAAATAAACACCAGTTTTTTCTATTCTTTTATTTTAAATTTTCTGCAGTTTTTGGGTTCCACTTTCATCCCAAGAAAATGAAAATATCTTTACCTTTTGGTTCGCCAAGAAATTCCCAAGAAGAATATTTGTTTCTATGCATCAAACCTCCAATCAGTTATCTATATCTAGTATCATCAACCAATTCCCCACTATCTTCCTTAAAGAGTTTCAAACTGTTTTCTATTGGAGTTAAAGAAGGTTTACAATCATCCATTTCAAACTTCAACAACTCTGAAATATATTTTGCTTGAGAAATGAAAATACCATTAGGTTTCTAATTCAACTTTTTCTCGAATAGCAGTGATGAAATCCCAAATTAGTCATTTCAAGTTCTCATCTCAAATGCTTTTTCCAATTATGGTTCTGTTCTTCACTTCCTATCAGCAAGAGGTCATCAACAGAGAATGCTGTACTCAACTGAACAGAGTATCATTGGACTCACTTTTTACACAGCCAATTTGGTGCAAGTAGTTGTCAATCTTTGCATACCATGTTATGAGAGCTTATTCAATTCATATTTCATACAAATCCTTTACAAGATTATATACCTTAGTCTTTTATCCTTAATCTTCAACATAGTATGATTGAGTCATCTATATTATTTCCTACAAATCTATATTCAAGAATGCACTTTTGACATACATCTGATGAACTTTCCACTTGTTTTGTGTTGCTAGTGCAAGTACCATCTAGGCCTGCAAGCTTCATTTTTACTTTACTTTCTGGCCTCTAGCATAATTAAGACATTTAATTATGCCTGGTCCACATTCGACTATTGATTAAATAATTCATAATTATTTAATTAATTCATGTCGGGCTATATTCCTCATGATTATTAAATAAATAAATTTTATTTATTTATTAAATACGCCATTAAATGTCAAGTCTTTCTTTCTTAATTTATTTAACTCTTGTCATTTAATTTATTGATTATTAAATAAATGAATTACATTTATTTATTTTTAATACTGCCATCGATTGTCTTAATTAAATAAATGGATTAATTTATTTAATTAATTGGTCTTATCTCCTAAATTAAATAATTAAATTTAATTATTTAATTGCTAATTTCATATTCTTCTCATTTTAAATAAATTAAATTATTTAAAATGTCATGTCAATCCTAACTGTCAGTCCTTTTTGATAAATAATCTGAAAAAGATTATTTATTATCTCTCGAAATCCATAATTTGAATTATTTTAATTCAAATTAGTAATTAATCTTCCAAAAATCAAGTAATCGGGCAGATTCTTGATTTTCCAAATCTTATCTTCAGTCCAAATCTTATCTCTTTGATTTTTTGAATCTTGCAAATTAGGCAATCTTATCTTCTTGATTTTTCAAAAATCTTTATTTTCTAATTAATTTGTCTCATTTATTCTCTGCCGTCGATCTGATTTTTATTTTCACTGCTCTCGACATGGATTTTTCCCCTTTAAACCCTCTAATTAATTCTCTAGGGTGTAACTGGATCGCTCATTTCATTGATTTATCTCGTCCGTCCGTTCGAAATGGCCTTTTCTATAAAATGCCCTTTCCTTCTCATTTTTCATATCTTGACATCTTACGTAATTACTATAGGCATTTTATTTACTAGCACATGTTCATGGTCATAGGCAATCTTAGTATTTCAATTTTGGCATTATTTTAGACAAAGGCATTGATTTATAGGCATAGACATTTAGGCAATATCAAATCCTTTGAATCTTGTTGTAGGGCTTAGGCATTTTAGATTGCTCAAAAGACGAATCTGAGGGCAACATATTATCCAGCAAGCAAGAAGGTATTACAAAAGGGAATCATGGAGGTATCAATGATCAGGTATACTTGTTCTTTTATTTACTTCCTTTGTGTTTTGTAAAGATCTTTGGGTTTTGATTATTATTTATTGTTTATTGCTAACGCCTCCAAAAATAAAAGAAAACCCTCTTTGCTAGTGCAAGTACCATCTAAACCATGTTCTACTTTTCTATGGGAGAAATTTTTTCCTAAAAGTCAATGCTATGATGCCTTCTTGTTGTGTGTCTACCTTTGCAACCAATCTAGCTTTATACTTGCCCATTGTGCCATCTAGCTTATATTCTACCATGTTAAACCATTTGCATCTGATGGGTTTATCCCCTGGTGGATAATCAAAAAGTACCTGTGTTTGTATTAATGAAAAAACCGTGCATGAGTTAAAGCATATGGCCAGATCCACAAAAAATCAGTGGCATGGGTTCACACCCCAAAGTCAGACCAGCAAAGCCAGGAGCAAAATAAAGGCATGGCCCCAAAGCACCCATGCTTTTATTTTTCATAATTAAATCATATTATTCTCTCAATGAACTTCTTTATTCTTTCTGATTTTGCTACTTCTGCGAATGATGAAGGCTCAATAATCACTTTAACTGAGAGTACATAATTTATTTCTGTTCCCATATTCCATAGTCTATTTTATTCACCTCATCAAGATGAAGTGAAGGCCATCTGTTTCTTTGCCTAATTAGGCATTGAGAAATTACATTAAGAGTATTTTCTTGAGAAAACTCTGTAGATTGAACTTGTTGACTATCTCTAAACTCTTCCTCATCCTTCGGTTGAGAACCAACATCACCATTAGAAGGTCATGTATATATAGCTGCACAGTGAGAAGTCACCCATGTGGATTGACCTGGCACAAAAACCCCTATAGAAGGTCGACATATATATAGCTGCACAGTGAAAAGTCCATTTTGTGTGTTTCATGGCCCAACTAGAGAAAATATTACATAGATCATAACCACATCGATGGTACATATTCTCTCAATCAAGCACTATTTAGTATTTATTGATCAATTAACTATAGCTCCACTTTTTAGCCTTGATTGACACCACAGTAGAATAGGTGTTTGTTCACAGGTCGAGGTCCTCAGGGATGTTGTCAGAAGTTTCCAGCCCTCAGCCTCTCAACATTAGGAGGCCCTACTCTACAATAAGATCAAGGGCATCATCAAGCATATTCAAATCCCACCTTTACCCCTGCTTCTATAGAAAAGGTTGGTCGAGTACATTTCTAGTCAAAAATGACTTCTGGTCACAGGGAACCCTTTCCCTTTATGTAGTAGGAGTACTACAAACCAAGGGACTATTTCTAGCTGGAAGAAATCCCAACAATATCTCAAGCAACATAAGAAACCTGAACTGAGTCAGTCAAGCCATCAGTTGTCCCCAGACTCTATCTATAGTAGGGGCCAATCAGTGGCTTCCAAACACTCCAATCAGCAGCTTCCAAATGTCTCCCCATAAATGCTACATGCAACGCTCCCCAACAATAGATTTCCATTTTATTAGTCTTGGTTTATATTCCTTTCTAGAATATTTACATTAATGCTGATTTTGAGCTGGTGAGACTCAGCCCTCAATCACTAATCCATGCTTCTTAATTTCTTAGGATGCCCAAGTTCAAAGCTTGGCTCTGCAAGAACCAGGAATAACCCAGCAAAGGATATGCATCAGCCAGCAGATGTTAAGTAATCACAATCAACAAGGGATTACACATAATTGCATGACTCCTCAGCCTTGCATATGGTAAAATCCCACTAAAATCACCTTTGTGTACCTAACATGAAGGTTTACCCTACACAATTGAGCATCAGCTCACAGAATCATCCATCGATATGCTAAGTGGGAGTGCTTGGATAATAAGCTGGTCAGGTGCTTCTGCTTTGGGTGGTCTCTCATTTCTATCAGCCATTAATTTTGTTCTCCATAGAAAGATTTTTGCTAGTATTTCCTATTGGCCATGAAGCCAAACAAATAGTTCGCCCATAGCATACCCAAGTTGAGATTAGGTCATCATCAATACCTGTAGTTAGACAGTCCATAGGTCATAGTTGAAATAACATTAAATGCCCAACCTACTTCAGCACAAAAGACTTTTTCTGATCCTGCCCTAATATCATGATGCAATAGGTTGTATCTAGTTTTAGTATGACATAATGCAAACCCTTCCTTGAGTGAGAACTTAAAGGTATTATTATTACTTCATTTATCACATCGCAAATCAGATCAACAGTAAATTTCTTCTACCCTGCAACCATACTGATTTACTCTTCAATTGGAATGGTAATTGTCATACTATACTGTCGTTCAAAAATATTTTGGCATCTGGGTTCTTAATAGGTTCCTGCCAAAGCCAAACAATTCTAAAGACTAAAACCAATACCATATTTTATAATTATTAACTGGATTTATTTCTGATATTAACTCAAGAAGTGCCTAGGTGTAGAATTTGCAATTCAGCTTATTTGTTGCAGACATTGGGAATTCACAATGCTTCCAGTAAATCCACATTGGGTTTTGCACATAGTAGCCCCAACCCCGACACAAATTTGATGAACGAACAACCCAGGAGAACGAACAAAATATGCACAGTAAAATAAACTTCAAAGAAATTAAACATGCACCAACAAAATCATCTCTTAACTTTGCCTTCATTCAATGCCATATTATACTAAAACCACTGCTATGTATGTCCACTCTAACTCAACCTCTTAGCATCCATTTCAAGAAGCACTATTTTCTAAATACAAATACTACCATAAAGAAACTTGTATCCTTGCTCTACTACATTGGACTTCATAGAATGCTAGTACTAATCCTAATACCAAAAACCAATGTAATGCAAGAATAACTAAATACAGCCCGTAAGATCCGCACCATCAACTGCAAGTAGCATAAAAAGAAGTTTTTTTCTCTTTCAGCCAGCTTACTCCATTAATCTCAACCTCTTAGTATCCTTTTCCAAAATTAGTAATTTAGAAATTAATTCTACACTATTGGATTTCACAAAATGCTTATCCAACCCCATAACCCAATATAAGGAAAGAACAATCAAAAACAGACTACAGGATCTGCAAAAATAAAATAAACCTCAAATTCAAGAAACACACACCTACAAAACCATACCTAACTTCCCCTTCACTCAAGGCCTGTCTATACCCCTTCTGTCTCCCCACTCATTATATTTCGACCTGTCATCCTTTCCAAAAATCAGTTTTCTGGAAGTTTTATTCCCATTCTGTCTTCTCACTGAACTAAATCTAAAACTCATCACATCCTTCTCTTAAATTAGCTTTCTATAAACTAATTTTACCACAACAGGTTTCCTACAATGCTAATCCCAACCACAAAACCAAGACAGCCAACAAGATCTGCATAATAAAACAAACCTCAAAATACAATAAACCTATATTCACAACATCATCCCTAGTTTCCTCTTCACTAAATGACAACTAATGCCACTTCTGACTGCCTACTCATCACATTTCAACCTGTACCACCCTTTTTTAAATTAACTTTCTCAAAACAAACAGTGACATAAATGGATTTTCAATCCTCATTTTGACTATATCCCAACCTCTTAGCATCATTCTCTGTAAGTTAGTTTTCTAGAAGTTATTTAATCATATTGGCTCTCACAAAACGTCATCTCGTCCCTAAAACTAATTTACAGTGTTCCACGGGGTTTTGGGGACGGGTACAGGGGGACGGGGGAGACGCGTTTCAGGGACGCAGGGACGAGGGGTCTAAGTTTAGGCGGCAGAGGGGACGGCAAGGGGACGGTAGGGTGCTGAAATACATATAGTACTTGAAAAAATAGTTATAAAAAGCTGTATAAATATAATAATTATAGATCATGGAGACAACTAGGAGTCCCCTAGACATCTTGAGGACACCCCAGCATCCTCGAAGTCCTAGTGGCATCTTGGAGACAGCGACACTGGTGGTGGGATGGTGGCGCTGGTGGTGGGCTGGTAGGGGGGACGTCCCCCCCAAGTCCCCAAATCTTTGAGACATCCCCCTCTAGGAAACGCAGGTTTTTTTGGGGGGGACGCGTCCCCGTGGAACACTGCTAATTTAAAGCAAGACTAACTCAGGGAAGCCATAAAGAACTGCATGACAAAAAACCCAATCACTTTTTTGTGGAATTCTGAAATAAAATAACCACAAACAAAATTATCCCTAACTTCTCCTTCACTATATCCCAATACATACCAAACAGATTACATCACTTCGTATCTTTTTCTAAATTAGCTTTCTAGAAACTAACTTTACCATACTGGGTCGGGTACAATGCTTATCCCAACACCAAAAACTAATGTACTACAGGAATAAACAAGGTCAGCCAAAAATATCTGTACAATCAAATAAAACCCAAATATAATAAGTACACACCCACAAAATTATCCCTAACTTCCCCTTCATTAAATGTTGTATTATCCCACTTATAGCTGCCCATATTTTACAGAACGACATCAAAGTGTTTTTTTATAAAGTAAGTTATCTAGAAACAAACACTGCAATAAATGAAAGTTCTATTCTCATTCCTATCCTATTTCGTAAAAGAAAACTGATGCCAAACAACACTAATCTAAATTAAAATGCTCCTGCTCCAAGCTGGTAAATAAAAAGAGAAAATCAACCCCAACACTAAAGACAACAGCAATAACACTGTGGTACAAATGTAAAAGTATTTAGGCTTACCATTATTCTCAATCAAATTTCAAACCAATTTATGAACCCATATCAGAATCCAATCTTAGAATCATCTCATTATACTAGCATCCTTTTGCAAAATTAGTTTTCTAGGAACAAACCACCATAAATGGAGGTTTAATTCTTAATCTTACAGCCAAATGTTATCCTAACAAAAGCAGATTCCAAATTTAAGACTAATCTATATCAATATCCTCCTGCATCACAAAGGTCTTTGGAAATGAGATCCTTAAGCCTGCCTTACAAAGGCTACTGCAACAACACCTGGGCTCTACAGGAAAGAAATTTGGTCTTTGACGTTATTTTCATTTCACACCTTCCCAGCATCCAGTGATATAATAATCTCACCTTCCTAGTATCCAGCAACATAATAATCTCACCTTTCTAACATCCATTTCTAAAATTAGTTTTCTACCAAACAATCACTACCATAAATGGAGACTTTATTCCCAATCCTAATGTAATGTCCCTAACAGGAATTATATTATTTTTACTCTAAATTATCAATTTCCAAGCAAATAATGGATTTAGAGGGTACCTTGGCCCGATTTAATCCCTGCCGACAAGTTAGATACCAATTACAATAATAACTTAACAAATAGGATATCATGACTTAACATTGGCAACTCTAAAGTAAATTTGTTAATCCGATTATTACTCCACCTTGAGGATGCTCAATCATGGGGGAGCATGGAAGAGGGTGGTTTGACAAGGTGTCTTAGCCTCCTTGACCTCATGTGGCGCATGCCATTCATATGAGGTGGCCTCCTTGACCTCATGTGGTGCATGCCATTCATTTGAGGTGGCCTAGTGAGGATCCCTCATCCTTTCATCCTTTTCCATTCCCTCATGATTGATCTCCCTATATTGCTACACCATGATAGGGGAAGTGAGGTTGCAAAGGGTGTCCTCATAGCCAACTCTCTAGGCCCAAAGGCAATGCACTTCCGGCAAAGGCGGTACTGTGTGAATAAATCTTGTCCCCACCCGACACCAGCCCCCGGTTGGTGTACCTAGAAGAGGGCCCACTCACCGTGCCCCTTTAGCAATTCTCCTTTCTCCCATTATGGTGAAAATATGTACATAGCAAGTTAACCAAACTCATATATTTGCAAACAATTACATCAGAAATACATAATGAATTAAGAGTGTGCCATCTTTAAGAAATAATAATATACACGAATTAATGATCCTATTTAAACCATGCATTATATCATAAATATTCTACTATAAACACATTAACTCACAATGCTGCAATCATAAGATAATACAACTGAGATATCTTTCTGCTGATCAATCTCCTTTTCTCTTCCCAAAATCGATCTGCTCCTAACACTCAAAAGATATCGTTAGTGTAGGTCAAACAGATAAGAATCTATTATCCATACGTATATTAGAGCATCATAATTATAAGATTCAATAATTTCTGAAAGCATCATTATTGCATAGTCATATATAATTCCATATATATATATTAGAGCATCACAATTATTTATAAGGTTCAATAATTGCTGAAAGCATCATTATTGCATAGTCGTATATAATTCCTATGGCTATACATACATACATACATACATACATACATACATACATACATACATATATATATATATATATATATATATATATATATATATACATACATATCAGCCCCTATTGTGTTTAGGGCCTGCTGCCTTTCTGAGTGCAGACTCTTTCTTGTTCTTGTTTATCTCTCTATGTTTCCCCTTCCATACCCCAATCTCCTTCAAATATGTTTTTGTACCCTCAACCGCAGCTAACAATAGCTACCAGTGACAAAGGATTCGAGCTTACCACTACTCTGATTTTACACCAATCTATGTACCCAAATCAGGATTCAGCACCATAATCATGTCATCCTCTTAGCATCCTTACATAAAACTAGTTTTCTAGAAACAAACACCACCATAATTGGAGGTTTTGCTCTCATTCCTATCCTCTACCCTTATTCTGAAAATATTCCCCTGCATCATGAGAAGCTCAATCCCACCTCATAATTGCTACTCCCACAGCACTTTGGTTACAACGAACGACGATTTGAGCTTAACACTATTCCCATTTTGCAGCATTCCATGTAAACAAATCAGGAGCAGCACCAGGACTCTTCATGTTCTTTTCTAAAACTAGTTTTCTAAGATATAAACATTGCCATAAATGGAGCCTTCACTATCATTCTTGTCCTCTATCATCCTTTAGGAAAAAAAGTGATTCTAAACTTAACACCAGAGTGACGTGGAGACATGGGGTATGGTTACAATAACAGGTGCGCCATTTCAAGCCAAGTTACCAGAGAAAATGTATAAGGGCAAAGCTATATTACATATAAACATAATCACTAGAAGAGATAGAAGACGTCCTCAACCCTGTGCAGAATTTTCTAGCTGACTGTGAATAGCTAATATAAATTAACATCCTCCTACACCACCCTGTCTTCAGAAATGAGAGGCGTCCAGTTTTAAAACCATTTGGGTTTATCCGTATACTCATTCTGCACCAATATATGAATGCAAAACAAGATTCGTGATGGCTGTTGCACACAACACTGGATCCTAGTTTAACAGTTTCTGGGCTCACCACTATTTTCATTCTGCACCAATCTATGAACCCAATTAAGCTTCACAATGGCTAGAACCACACGGTAACGGATTGCAGCTTAAAACAATTGGGCATGCCACTATTTTCATTCTACACCAATCTGCGAGCCCAAATCAGGATTCATCACACTAATAAAAGCCATTTTCAATAAAAATGTAAGACCCACTTTGCAAAGAGTCCAGAAATCCCAAGCCCCTAATGAATGAATTGGGAAAAAGGGCAGACCAACTTACTGTTTAATGGCATCCTGCAAATCTGACGTGGCTTCGAGCACTTCTTGCTGAGACGGCGCCGACCCGAAGATGAGACGATCACGAACATGGTGATGGTCATCCAGGAGGGCATGTGGGTGTGCTTGAAATCCTTCCTCATCTCCTGCAAATTCCCAGTCATCAACCATTGTATACGATGAAGAAATCCTCATTTTCTGGCTAACGCCCGCCCCAACTCCAGCACGCCCACTTGCAGTGCCTCCCACACCAATTACTCTGCTGATACTACGCAGAACAGCTCCTCCCCCCATGGCTTCTAATTGCACTAAGCAACACCACCGTGAAAAATGATTATCTGCAGATGATGTTTCACAGCTTTATGCTCCAACTTACTGCACTTATCCGGTTAGATTGTTGGAGTGCAAAATGACAACGCGCTTAGCGATCAAATAAAATCCAAGGAATCACAGATTTTATTTTTATTTTTATTTTTTTTAATTATTGGAATGAAGCGAATAAGATTACGAACGGGCGGCTACAGATGCACGGTAATCGCCCATTTTATAGACATGTAGGTAATCATTATGACGATTTTTTGGTAGTACTCCGTCTTTGCTATACTCTCTTGGAGTCAAAGGCTTTTCTAAGACGGAATAACAATTTCTTTGCCACGAAGTTTCTATTAGTAATATAATTAAAA